>JAGFNQ010003492.1:122824-291143 GCA_024364735.1 Boesenbergia rotunda
AATGACTAAGCAAATGTTGCTGATCGACTAGCTGGAATCACCTTAAAACACGACCAGAGAGCCGAATTAAGCGTAGGAAAAATGGTTGTGCAAGGCAGACAACTGATTGATCCAACTGAGGGGTGTGAGTCGCCACACGCCGTTGGGAGAATCAAATCAGTTAGGAACATGGCTAAGTGTAAGTTAGCCGGCCGGTAGATCCGACTGAGGGGTGTGGGTTGCCACACGCCCGGTCGGGGAACAAAAACCAGCCTATAAATATGTAAGGCTTCCCAGGCTTTTGGAGGGGCCAATCTTTCACATGGGCCGCCACGCTTCCGACTGGGAACCAAACCAGGCTTCCTAGTGGGCTGACGTTTCTAGTCAGTCGCCACCCGGCTTCCCAAAGGGAGCCGACCTTCGCGTGGGACGCCACGCATCCGACCGGACACCGCTTCAGACTCCGGATAGGCCAATCTTCCACGTGGGCCGCCACGCTTCCGATTGGGAACCATTCCAGCCTTCCGAGTGGGCAACGCTTCTGGTCAGTCGCCGACTCAGGCTTCCAAAGGGAGCCGACCTTCTGCGTGGGACGCCACGCATCCGACCGGACACCGCTTCAGGCTTCCGGATGGGCCAATCTTCCACGTGGGCCGCCACGCTTCCGACTGGGAACCATTCCAGGCTTCCAGTGGGCTGAGTTTCTGTCAGTCGCCGACTCAGGCTTCCAAAGGGAGCCGACCTCTGCGTGGGACGCCACGCATCCGACCGGACACCGCTTCAGCTTCCGGATAGGCCAATCTTCCACGTGGGCCACCACGCTTCGATTGGGAGCCAGTCCAGGCTTCCGAGTGGGCTGACGCTTCTGGTCAGTCGCCGACTCAGGCTTCCCAAAGGGAGCCGACCTTCTGCGTGGGATGCCACGCATCCGACCGGACACCGCTTCAGGCTTCCGGATAGGCCAATCTTCCACGTGGGCCGCCACGCTTCCGATTGGGAGCCAGTCCAGGCTTCCGAGTGGGCTGACGCTTCTGGTCAGTCGCCGACTCAGGCTTCCAAAGGGAGCCGATCTTCTGCGTGGGACGCCACGCATCCGACCGGACACCGCTTCAGGCTTCCGGATGGGCCAATCTTCCACGTGGGCCGCCACGCTTCCGATGGGAGCCATCCAGGCTTCCGAGTGGGCTGACGCTTCTGGTCAGTCGCCGACTCAGGCTTCCAAAGGGAGCCGATCTCTGCGTGGGACGCCACGCATCCGACGGACACCTTTCAGGCTTCCGGATGGGCCAATCTTACACGTGGGCCGCCACGCTTCCGACTGGGAGCCAGTCCAGGCTTCCGAGTGGGCTGACATTTCTAGTCAGTCGCCGACTCAGGCTTCCAAAGGGAGCCGATCTTCTGCGTGGGACGCCACGCCTCCGACCGGATACCTCTTCAGGCTTCCGGATGGGCCAATCTTCCACGTGGGCCGCCACGCTTCCGACTGGGAGCCAGTCCAGGCTTCCGAGTGGGCTGACATTTCTAGTAGTCGCCGACTCAGGCTTCCAAAGGGAGCCGACCTTCTGCGTGGGACGCCACGCATCCGACCGGAACCGCTTCAGGCTTCCGGATGGCCATCTCCACGTGGGCCGCCACGCTTCCACTGGGACCATCCGGCTTCCGAGTGGGCTGACTTTCTAGTCAGTCGCCGACTCAGGCTTCCAAAGGGAGCCGATCTTCTGCGTGGGACGCCACGCCTCCGACCGGATACCTCTTCAGGCTTCCGGATGGGCCAATCTTCCACGTGGGCCGCCACGCTTCCGACTGGGACCAGTCCAGGCTTCCGAGTGGGCTGACATTTCTAGTCAGTCGCCGACTCAGGCTTCCAAAGGGAGCCGACCTTCTGCGTGGGACGCCACGCATCCGACCGGACACCGCTTCAGGCTTCCGGATGGGCCAATCTTCCACGTGGGCCGCCACGCTTCCAACTGGGAACCATTCCAGGCTTCCGAGTGGGCTGACATTTCTAGTCAGTCGCCGACTCAGGCTTCCAAAGGGAGCCGATCTTCTGCGTGGGACGCCACGCATCCGACCGGACACCTCTTCAGGCTTCCGGATGGGCCAATCTTACACGTGGGCCGCCACGCTTCCGACTGGGAGCCAGTCCAGGCTTCCGAGTGGGCTGACATTTCTAGTCAGTCGCCGACTCAGGCTTCCAAAGGGAGCCGATCTTCTGCGTGGGACGCCACGCCTCCGACCGGATACCGCTTCAGGCTTCCGGATGGGCCAATCTTCCACGTGGGCCGCCACGCTTCCAACTGGGAACCATTCCAGGCTTCCGAGTGGGCTGACATTTCTAGTCAGTCGCCGACTCAGGCTTCCAAAGGGAGCCGACTTCTGCGTGGGACGCCACGCATCCGACCGGACACCGCTTCAGGCTTCCGGATGGGCCAATCTTCCACGTGGGCCGCCACGCTTCCGACTGGGAACCATCCAGGCTTCCGAGTGGGCTGACATTTCTAGTCAGTCGCCGACTCAGGCTTCCAAAGGGAGCCGATCTTCTGCATGGGACGCCACGCCTCCGACCGGATACCTCTTCAGGCTTCCGGATGGGCCAATCTTCCACGTGGGCCGCCACGCTTCCGACTGGGAACCAGTCCAGGCTTCCGAGTGGGCTGACATTCTAGTAGTCGCCGACTCAGGCTTCCAAAGGGAGCCGACCTTCTGCGTGGGACGCCACGCATCCGACCGGACACCGCTTCAGGCTTCCGGATGGGCCAATCTTCCACGTGGGCCGCCACGCTTCCACTGGGAACCATTCCAGGCTTCCGAGTGGGCTGACATTTCTAGTTAGTCGCCGACTCAGGCTTCCAAAGGGAGCCGACCTTCTGCGTGGGACGCCACGCATCCGACCGGACACCGCTTCAGGCTTCCGGATGGGCCAATCTTCCACGTGGGCCGCCACGCTTCCAACTGGGAACCATTCCAGGCTTCCGAGTGGGCTGACATTTCTAGTCAGTCGCCGACTCAGGCTTCCAAAGGGAGCCGATCTTCTGCGTGGGACGCCACGCCTCCGACCGGATACCTCTTCAGGCTTCCGGATGGGCAATCTTACACGTGGGCCGCCACGCTTCCGACTGGGAGCCAGTCCAGGCTTCCGAGCGGGCTGGCATTTCTAGTCAGTCGCCGACTCAGGCTTCCAAAGGGAGCCGATCTTCTGCGTGGGACGCCACGCCTCCGACCGGATACCGCTTCAGGCTTCCGGATGGGCCAATCTTCCACGAGGCCGCCACGCTTCCAACTGGGAACCATTCCAGGCTTCCGAGTGGGCTGACATTCTGTCAGTCGCGACTCAGGCTTCCAAAGGGAGCCGATCTTCTGCGTGGGACGCCACGCCTCCGACCGGATACCGCTTCAGGCTTCCGGATGGGTCAATCTTCCACGTGGGCCGCCACGCTTCCGACTGGGAACCAAACCAGGCTTCCGAGTGGGCTGACGCTTCCGGTCAGTCGCCGACTCAGGCTTCTGGAGGGTACGACGCGTCAGTCTGCGTCCCGTCCAGGTATGTCTTGCCTTGTATGGCCGACCGATAACTTCGGTCGGGAGAGCCTTTTGTTATAGATAGAATGTCGCGTTTTACAAGATTACATCATTCTAGGACTCTCTGTACATTTTCAAGTGTAGGGAACTCCACGGTCGGTCAAGCCTTTTGCCATGTTCATCCTCCAAGTAGTAAGCGCCTGAATGTAATTTCTCTACTACCTTGAAAGGCCCGCCCCACTGTGGTTGCAATTTGTTCACTTCACCGACCGACTTTATACGCTTCCAAACTAGGTCCCCGGCTTGAAACGAGCGCGGCATCACCTTCTGGTCGTATCTTTGTTTCATACGCTGGCGGTACACGAACATCCGAGCGGCCGCTTTTTCCCGGACTTCCTCAATGAGGTCAAACTCTAAGCGCCTTCTTTCGTCGTTCCCTTCGTCGTAGCTTATCCGCCGGTCAGATTCACAACCGACCTCGACCGGCACCACCGCCTCGCTGCCATAGACTAGGTGGAGAGGCGTCTGCCCGGTCGCTTCTCTAGGTGTGGTTCTGTTTGCCCAAAGGACCCCGGGCAGCTGCTCCACCCAGTTAGTTCCTACAATTCTGCCCAAGGGGAGGCTTGCACCATGTTGCAACTGCCACCTGCCCGCCTTGCCTTTTGACCTCCCGAGCGGACATCATCAGCATAGCAGCGCCGGGCCACGGTCTGATTGCCCTTCACCTCACCGACTCTGTCGCCGACCGAAAATTTCACCTTGAGGTAGTAGGTGGATACTACCGCTTTGAATTCGTTGAGAGCCGGTCGGCCGAGGATGGCGTTGTAGGCAGCTGACGCATCCACAACCAGAAACGTGGTCCATCGGGTCCTCTTGAGTGGCTCTTCTCCAAGTGAGACGGCTAGCCGTACCTGTCCGATCGGCTGTACTTCGTTCCCCGTGAATCCGAACAGGGGAGTAGCCACCATTTCCAGCTGCGATAATTCAATTTGCAGTTGATCGAAAGCTCGTTTATATAAAATGTTTACCGAGCTGCCGGTGTCCACAATGGTGCGGTGGACTTCGTAGTTGGCGATGACAGTCGTGATGACCAGTGGATCGTCGTGCGGCACCTCCAATCCTTGTAAATCCTGTGGCCCCCAGCTGATTTGGGGCCCTTGAGCTTGGGAGGTGCTGACTCCGACTTGGTGAATTTCCAGCCGGCGCACCTGCGTTTTTCTGGCCCGGTTGGAGTCACCTCCGGTCGGACCGCCGGAAATCACATTGACGCCTCCTCGGACAGCATTCTGGTGATTCGCTTGATCTTCGTCAAGTTCCTCCGCCTCTTCCTGCTGGTGCTGAGGAAACAATTGCCGGGCGGCGGGGGTATCCCGCCTTTGTCCCTGTTGGGCTGTGGCTCCATGACCACGCCCGCGCCCCTGCGGGGTTTGTCGTCCTTGACCTCTGCCGAGTGGGGTCCGAGCTCTACCGCCCGCTTGGCAGTCTTCAGTGTTGTGCGTATTACACTGGTGATACGCACAGTACGGTGCCCATCTGTTGGGCCAATTCCCCTGTGCCACCTGCACTTGCTGGGGTCTCATTCCTGGCCGATCGGCCGGTCAGGGACTGCGAATCGGTCCTCATGGCGATCTGTTGTGTTGAGGTGCGGGCTGCGGGCTAACTATCACTTCCTTCCTCCGGGCGGCTTGAGCTTCCTCTACATTGATATACTTAACAGCCTTCCCGAGCAGGCTGTCAAAATCCTTTGGTGGCTTCCTGATCAAAGATCGGAAGAAGTCACCTTCTTGGAGCCCTTGCGAGAAAGCTGTGACCAGTACTTCTGGCGTAGTATTGGGCACCTCTATAGCTATTCCATTGAACCTCTGGATGTAGGCCCGGAGGGATTCTTTCGGACCTTGCCTCAGAGCGAACAAATTGAGGCTGGTCTTGTGATGCCTCCGGCTGCTTGCAAAATGTTGTAGAAACAGCCGCTTCACTTCTGCGAAACTCCCGACCGATCCGCCCGGGAGTCCATCGAACCATCGTTGAGCCTGCCCGGAGAGGGTTGTCAGGAAAGCGCGGCATTTGACGCCCTTCGGATATTGGTGCAACCGGGCGGCGCTCTCAAACTTCATGACGTGCTCCTCGGGGTCACTGGCCCCCGAGTACTCAGGCATGTTGAAGAATCGTAGATGCTTGGGGACGGGATCTCCAAGAATTTGTGGAGAGAAAGGGCTGTGAGTCGGATAGACCGCGGCGGGGTCGGCCAAACCTTTCCCTTTATCTGGGCGCGCCTGACGCGCCCGGCTGGACGCTGAAGCTTCGGTCGGGGCCGATTGGGCCTCGTTCCGAAAAAGTGCTTGGGGAAATTTAGGAATGAAGGGGTCGGGCTGAACAACCATACCTTCCGCATTTCCCCGCATAGAGGGCCCAGGGGGCCGGGCCCCTTGACTACCGGTTGGCGGATGCGATTGTTGTGTCTTCTGTGTCCGGACAGCCATCAGCATTTCGTATTCTTCTGGCGAAAGAGTAACCGTCAATGGATTGGGGTTTTCCATTCTTCGCTCTCGATCAGGCAGATAGCCCTTCTTCTAGCGCCAAATTGATCCTGTCGCCGAGCGCAGTGGAGCCGCAACCAGATGACGGTGTAGAGGGGAAATGACGTGGGCGCTGGCTGGATGCCCTCGCGCAGAACGGCAGCGGGTGGGGGGGTGCCCTGCGACTGGACGTGAGCAGACGCCGCCTGGTGAAACTTCGGCCGGATGGAAGTGGACCTGTCGAGGAAGATGACCGTTAGCAACCTAACCGGGAGACATCCCGGCAAGGCACTCCGACGGTCAAGTCAGCACTCCGATGAACAGGAAAAATAATGGAGCACTGGAGATGAATGGCTTCGTGTGTGTGCGTACCTGCGAATGAGGAGAGGAGTGACTTATATAGCCGGGGAAAAGGACCAAGTCTGACATGTGTCAGGACCTTCTGACAAGGTCAGAGAATATGGTATGGTTAGGTCGATTTGGGTATGACCTGTATCAGGATCCTCTGACAGGATCAGAGGATGTGGTAGGGTTAGGTCGTGTTGAGTATGACCTGTGTCAGGATCCTCTAACCGGGTCAGAGGATATGGTATGGTTATGCCGATTCGTAACCAACATTCTTTGTCGTATACCGTTTGTCTTATGTGAGGACAAAGACGTGTTTCTGTAAATCAGAAAGAGTCAGTTCAGACGAATGGTGATAGCTTGTTATTTGCAAAGGGCGCAGATGCATTCTGTCTTTATACCGGGGTGATCCCAAGAGAGTGCCCGAGTGGACACAGGGACGGCACGCCCGGCTGGACATTAAGTCTGGGTGTAAAGGACAGCCGGGCGGATGCACTCGGATAAAAGAGGTGTGTAAGCCTTAATGCGGTCGGCCGGGTCTGACCGGCTAGACGAGACGTGTAAGCCTTAAGGTGTGTAAGCCTTAATGCGGTCGGCCGGGTCTGACCGGCTAGACGAGGCGTGTAAGCCTTAATGCGGTCGGCCGGGTTTGCCCGGCCGGACGAACCGCCATATTTATTCTAACCAGCCGCCCTGAGTCCGACCGGCCGGCGGGGGCCCTGGGTCCGGCTAAGGTGTCAAGCTGGCTATTCGTACAAAGACGTGGACCCTGAAGTTGGCCAGGCCATTTGCCACGATGGCTATCCGTACGGTGCCAAAGATAAGACTGGATCATATATTTTTTGAATAATCATCTTTCTTTTATAGTTTTATCTCGTTTCGCAATAATCACCAATCACCATTATAATTTTTTCGTTCAACAATCGTTCTATGATCCCCTCTCTTGGTAATAACTCCGTTGTCAATGATTATTAACATCTGTCATTATGTTTGTCCTCCTTCCAAAGCTTCGTTCCTCTTCTCAAATTCATATTTTTGATTTTGCAAGCCGTTTGACCTTGGGTCATTTTCCGAGTACTAGTCTACAAAGCCGAGAGCTATTTGGCCCGAACTCAATCCTCGAGTACCTTCTGATTCTATTTTCTATCCCTTAGCACCCTATGACTCCAAACCTAATTCCCGAGCGCTGTTGTTAGAGGTTACAAGATGCAAACTTAGTCTTACATTGATAAACATATAAAAAGATCATTGGTTTATAAGGAATATGGTATCTCCATTGGCATGAGGCCTTTTGGGAGAGCCCAAGAGCAAAATCATGCGAGTTTAGTCCCAAAGTGGACAATATCATGTCATTGTGGAGATATCCTAATTCCTTTTGGGACTAACAAATGGTATCAGAGCCAGGTTGCTCATCCAGATCTAACCATGTGCGTTAAGTCTTAAATAAAGGATATGTGGGCTCTCGTGTCTTGATCAAAGAGGACCAATTCTAGCTGTGGCTAGGTGATGAAGTCCTAGTAGGTCAGGTGGACCGAGGGGCAAAAAGTCCTAGTGGATCAGACATCAAGAACGAAAAAAAGTTTTCGTTTGTGGTGGGGCAGAAAGTCTAGCTAGTGGATCAGACATCAAAAACGAAAAAAGGTTTCCGTTTGTGGTGGAGGCATGTGGTCCTTTGTTTGAGGGGGGGATTGTTAGAGGTTGCAAGGTACAAATTTAGTCTCACATTGATAAACACATGACCATTACGAAGATATCCTAATTCCTTTTGGTCCTAACAACTGTCTATAATTTTGACTCAAATTCCCTAACCTTTTGATTCGAATCTTGAGCACCTTTGGATCGGTGCACCTACAAATATGATCCCCAAGCTCCTTCGGATCCAATTCCCAAACACCTTCTGGGTCCAAATTTGAATTCTCTGCTTAAATCAACTCCTTAGTGTTGATTTAAATCAACTTCTTAGTGTTCTCTGCTAAAGCAATTTTAGGTCGCATTTGATATCTTTGTTTTTCATTTTTATTTTTCATAAAAAATATGATTTTTTAAAAAAATATATTTGATTTATATTTTTTAAACTTTTTTTTCAAAAAAAAAATATAGTATTTTTTGAAAAACTAAAGAATGAAATAAAATTATTTTCTAGAAAATGAAAAAAATATAAATTTTCAAAAAATAAAAATAAAAAATGAAGTAAACCAAACGTTCCCTAAAAATTTCTTACGCTTAGTTTAGTTTCTTACCGAGCCTAACTTTCTTTTTTTGGCTTAATTCAACCGGTCCATCGTAGATTATTATGGAGTACCAAAAGTATACAATAGATATGATGGATAGAAATTAATTGGATGAAGAGAGACCGTGTTTGAAGAGGAGCATGACAAATTAATTTGATTTTAACTAAGTTTATTATATCATACTATTTTTCAAATATTTACTACTTTTGAAATCAATTTTCATGCACTAAATACATTCATTTAGTCGCTCACATCATAATTGTTGGTAAATTGTGGCAATTAAAAGATTAAGGTGTGCATTTTGGATCGTTGCCTTTTCGATCAAATAATTGTCGTTAAGTTGTTGGCAATAGAATGGTTAAGGTATGCAATTTGGGAAATACATAGAAATCAATGGATTCGGCGGTTACTTCGCTAGATTGTCTATTGCTTTTATGTTTTTGCCCTCAAATTTACGAAGCATTTAATAAATGGCTTTTATGCAAAATAACAGCGGTAGTTGTCAGCGTGATCAAAATACGGAGGGCTTATTTGCAAAATGCTTAAATGATGGGTGTATTTATTATAGCAGAGGAGGGGGAAATGGCCTCTTCAGTGGAGGAAGCGAAGGAGGAAGCGGGAGAAGAAGAGAAGATGATAACTTCAACCGATTTCTACAACGTGATGACGGCGATGGTTCCGCTTTACGTGGCCATGATCCTGGCGTACGGATCGGTGAAGTGGTGGGGCATCTTCACGCCGGTGCAGTGCTCCGGCATCAACCGCTTCGTGGCGCTCTTCGCGGTGCCGCTGCTCTCCTTCCACTTCATCTCCAGCAACAACATCTACGCGATGAACCTCCGCTTCATCGCCGCAGATACGCTCCAGAAGTTGCTGGTCCTGGCGGCGCTGGCCATGTGGGGCCGCTTCAGCAGCCGCGGCCGCCTCGACTGGACCATCACCATTTTCTCCCTCTCCACCCTCCCCAACACCCTCGTCATGGGCATACCGCTGCTCATAGGCATGTATGGAAAGGACGCCGGATCGCTCATGGTCCAGATCGTCGTCCTGCAGTGCATCATCTGGTACACCCTCATGCTCTTCCTCTTTGAGTACCGCGCCGCCAAGGCCCTGATCGCCGATCAGTTCCCCGACACCGCCGGCGCCATCGCCTCCATCAGCGTCGACTCCGACGTCGTCTCCCTCGACGGCCGCGAGGTCCCCATCGAGACTGAAACCCGACTCAAGGAGGACGGAAAGCTCCACGTCACCGTCCGCCGCTCCAACGCCTCCCGCTCCGACCTCAACTACCCGCGCCGCTCCGTCGGGGGTTTCTCCGCCGCCACTCCGCGCCCCTCCAACCTCACTAACGCCGAGATCTACTCCCTCCAGTCGTCGCGCAACCCCACGCCCCGCGGCTCCAGCTTCAACCACAACGATTTCTACGCCATGGTGGGCGGCCGGAGCTCCAACTTCGGGGCGGTGACGCCTCGGCCATCGAATTACGACGAGTCTGAGATAGCGACCAAGCCTCCGACGCGGTTCCAGTACCAATTGCCGGTGACTGCCCCTTACCCGACGCCGAATCCTGCCGTCTTCGCGCCAGCGCCCAAAAGGGCGGTCAACGGGCAGCCTAACGCCCTTAGAACAGAGGACGCCGGTAATAAGGACCTTCACATGTTCGTGTGGAGCTCCAGCGCGTCGCCGGTCTCCGAAGTGTTCGGAAACGGCAAGGACTACGGTTTGCCGGCGGCGGCAGAGCACCAAGTCACTGTAGGAGTTTCTCCGGCCAAATGTATGCTAACGAATCTCAATTACTCCTCTTTTTTCTGATATTATTCATTATCAGTTAACTCGATTTGGTTTGAAAATCTAGTGGACG
Organism: Boesenbergia rotunda; assembly: GCA_024364735.1. NCBI lineage: Eukaryota > Viridiplantae > Streptophyta > Magnoliopsida > Zingiberales > Zingiberaceae > Boesenbergia > Boesenbergia rotunda. The sequence goes on from JAGFNQ010003492.1 coordinate 133,276, forward strand.
GTCAGTATGCAGAGCGAGAGGAGTTCAGCTTCCCCAACAAGACGACAATTCTGGACAAAGACGGAACAGCTCAGCCTCACGAGGGAGGCGATGAGAAGGCTAAAAAGGAGGCGGCCGCCGGCAAAGGTGGCCTACGGGAAGTGACTGCCATGCCGCCGACGAGCGTCATGACGAGGCTGATTCTGATCATGGTGTGGCGCAAGCTTATCCGCAACCCCAACACCTACTCCAGCTTGATCGGCATCATCTGGTCTCTCATCTGCTTCCGGTAACCAAATTTATCCGGCTTCGGCTTCACCATTAAATCAAATCATCCAGCAATCTCGCAAACGCTCGAAGACAATTGTCGATTTTTGTTTTTTTTTTTAATTTCTGTTGCAGGTGGAACTTCAAGATGCCGAAGATCGTACTTAATTCGATCTCCATACTCTCCGACGCCGGCCTCGGCATGGCCATGTTCAGCCTCGGTCAGCGTCCACGTGCCACGAGACTAATTTAATCCCTTTTAAAACGCTCTGTTTCTTGTATCGTCTGCATTATTTACCGATCGATCGATGTTGGATGACTGCAGGTCTCTTCATGGCGCTGCAGCCGAGAATCATCGCGTGCGGGAACAAGGTGGCGACTTACGCCATGGCCGTGAGGTTCCTGGTAGGCCCTTCTGTCATGGCCGTGGCTTCCTTGATCATTGGCCTTCGCGGTGTCCTCTTGCACATCGCCATTGTCCAGGTCCTCTCCTCCCACATGCCTGCACGCTTTTCCACCCAACACCAACTTTATCTCTAACTTCTCACTTTCTTTTCCAATGGACAGGCAGCCCTGCCACAAGGCATTGTTCCCTTTGTGTTCGCGAAAGAGTACAACGTCCACCCAGACATTCTCAGCACAGCGTGAGTACGCCCTTGTTGCCATCTCTCTTCTTTCTTGTCAACTAATCGATTGTCTCCTACCCGCTGCAGAGTCATATTCGGGATGCTGATCGCTCTCCCTATAACGCTGGTCTACTACATCCTCCTGGGAATTTAACTATGAGGAATTGTTTTTCTCTGTCGTCGTTAAATGTTTAACTAAGAATCATCCTACGTTGTCTCCTTTTTTTGACATTGAATGTAAAGAGTAGTGGAATGGAGTTCCCAATTCCTCCTTTCTGTGTGGTGTGGGGCTTGCGATGAGATAGATGGTTGGAGACGATGGCGTGCGGCTAAATTATTAACCATCCATTAGTGGCGTGCTTTGACATGGACTGCTTTGGCATCTCCAGCGACAAAGCTCTTCTCCATTGACGCGCCTGTCAAACGCTAATTCTCATTTCCTTGCACGGCTAAATCAGCGTGGAATGTGGGATTTTGTCGCAGGATTCACTAAACCACTGCTTGGCAATCAGTTATCGCCACTAATTCATTGCGCACCACGAATAATTTCTCCAGCGAGAGGATAAGGCGAGGAGCCGGGCCGCGCTGGGGTCGCCATGCTAATCAGCATTAAATATGACGACGACAATGATAGCAAAATGCACATTATGCAAGGACAAATTGATAGACGCTGGGCCACATTTTGTTTGGTGAGGAGTTGGTAATTACTTGAATGAAGCTTGAAATTTGCAGAAACTTGTGGAGTCGGCTTCTGTTCATTCCCCATCGTTGAGGTCCCGGCAACAAAAGGGAGACAGTGATGAAAAAAGGCCCCCTTGGCCACCAATCTCTCATTGAAAAGATAAGCCTAGTGGAATACCTTAATACGCGTATAAAAATCATTGTATACAGATTACGCCACTCCTCTTTTCCCCCAAAAGAACTCACAGGAATCTCGCGTGACCATAAGTTGGCGCAATCAGTACTATCATTTTCTGAAACAGAGCTGGAAAGATCAGGCCAGTTCCTACTTTTTAGCTGATTTTCATATAATTGTAATTAGAAAGTGAAGAAGGTACCGATAGTTGTTACTTTTGTCTAATCTACAAGCTGTTAAACAGGTCGACTTTCAGTAGCGATAAGTTTCTGAGGAGACTGGAAATCTCAGGACATTTAAGCAAACAGGTAGAGAGCAGGAGGGGGAGAGAAATGAGGCATGGCGATGGGCCTCTGGAGTGTATATAAAAAGGAAGAATGAGCTGCGAGAGGTGAGGTCGCAGCGGTGGTCTAATCATGGCGTGGGTAGTGGGGGAGGTGCAACTGGTAAAAAGTGGTTAAACGAGAGGAGGAAGTGGGGAATAACAAACGGGGAGGGGTGGGGGGCACCTTTGTCGGAGTCGCGGCCGACCCGACAACGGCAGGTGGCCGACAGCGGATCAGAACAAGAACAGGGAGAGCATCGGTGGCTAGCTGCTCCGCTCGGTGGCTCACGGCCGCTGCCACTACCGCCGCCACAGTACTCCGGCGACGTCTGTCTATTGGAGATTTTCTCTGAAGGGGATCTTTTGATCTTCCTTAACACCAACATTTTTATACCGAATGATTAGATTAACTAAAGCAACTCATAGATTATGAAAACTCACACCTCTAGATACTCTTCATTAGGCACACGGATCCTTAGCTTGGGGCTATAATGCCATGGTAAAAAATATACGAAGGTAATGGGAGTTCAAATATTACTCGGATATAATACATTTAACAAATTTGAAAATTTTAGGGATTTTGAAAAACATACGATGCCGAATTGTTTGGGATCCCAGGCCGACTTACGTGTAGTCTGGTTCGACAGCCTAGCGTCTCGTCAGTAGGAGATAGATTATGATCCCGAGTCAGCTACGTGTAGCTTGGACCGGTAGCCTGGCGCCTCGTCAGCAGAAGATAGATTTATGGGCTTCGGGAGCCCATGGGATATAAGGCTTATATGGGCAGCTCGGCCTGGTTCCCTCGAAAACGAGAAAAGATAGACTCTGGTAAAAGATAATCATCGAGACTAAGGGGGTTGGAGGCCCCCAAAAGACCCCCAAGTCCAGGAAGGTCTGGATCGACAGGTTCGAGTCCAAGAAGACTCGATTCACAGCGCCACTGAATTCCAGTTCTCCAGAGTTGGGAGAATCTCAAACTCAAAGCACCTTGAAGACCTATGCAGCTATATGCTCACACATCACTCGGCTCAGTATCCCCGATCAGGCACGTGGCGACCCCGTTCCTCAGAATCGCCCTGACCGAGCGTCTAGACTATCGCGGGCCTACCCCCGCGCCCCTCTCGATTAGGCTCCCAGCCGACGCGTGGCGGCCCACGCTCCTGGGGTAAGCCCGAGCCCGAGGAGGCTTTACTTGGTGTATCACCAAATCACACTAGCGCTCTAGGCCCTCAGTCGGTCTCCTCGTTGATGCAGTCTGGCCCTGATTGTTATTTTGGTGTTGACACCGATTTTAGTTTAGGTTGATGATTATGATGATTATGATTAAGTCCTGATCGAGGATTAGACATGATATGGAAAATCCTAGCCTGGAGGGCTAGGTGTTGGAAAAATCCTAACCTGAAGGGTTAGGTGTGAAAAGTCCTAGCTTGGAGGGCTAGGTGTTGGAAAAGTCCTAATTCGGAAGGGTTGGGTGAAAAGTCCTAGCTTGGAGGGCTAGGTCAAAAGTCCTAACTTGGAGGGTTAGGTGCAAATTCCCATCCTGAAGAATTAGGTGAAAAGTCCTAGCTTGGAGGGTCAGGTGCCTAGCTTGGAGGGCTAGGTTGGATGAAGTTCTAACTCGGAAGGGTTGGGTGAAAAGTCCTAGCTTGGAGGGCTAGGTGAAAAGTCCTAGCTTGGAGGGCTAGGTGAAAAGTCTTAGCTTGGAGGGCTAGGTGAAAAGTCCTAACTTGGAGGGGTAGGTGCAAATTCCCAACTTGGAGAGTTAGATGGAAAAATCCTTAGCTTGGAGGGCTAAAGTGAATGAAACCCTAGCTTGGAGGGCTAGGTTTGAGTCCCTGGATCGGTCTGGTGACCGATCAGGGACATTGGCACGCTGCTCCTTCGTGGATTGGTCTGGTGACCGATCCAGCGATGTCTGATCGAACTGGTGACCGATCAGGGAGCGCACAGTGAGGTTGGGAACCTACTGTGTGGCTCCTGATCGGTCCGGTGACCGATCAGGGAGCAAGCTGCTTCCTCGCTGCCTTGCCCCTGATCGGTCTGGTGACCGATCAGGGAGCAGATAGTGAGTGAGTTCCCTTGCTGATCAAGTCTTGATCGGTCCGGTGTCCGATCAGGGACTTAGGATTTAATTTCCGGAGTTACTGTTCATTAGACCTGATCGGTCTGAGTGACCGATCAGGCTTCACTCTGATCGGTCGGGTGGCCGATCAGGCTTCACTCTGATCGGTCCGGTGACCGATCAGGCCTGTGTTGCCGTAAGAGCTGGGAATCCCAGCAAAGCAGTAGATCGGTCTAGTGACCGATCCACAAGTCCTGGATCGGTCCGGTGACCGATCACTTTAATTCAAATTGCGTTGTCAGACGCTCTGAACATATCTGATTCTCTGCGCGTCACTTCTGAATCTTGATTTACTGCTTGATATGCTGCTCTAACACTCTGATTAAGCTGCAGGTGACAGGGGAGGATTCAAACACTCAAGGAGAAGTCAATGGAGGCTTTCCTTCGAGCAGGTTTGTCCGTTTTTCCATCTTAGGTTGCAACGGCCGAGCTGCAGACTGGAGCTGAGACTGGAGCTTGGCCGAGGGAAGCTCAGGGAGTCCAGGGATAGCTCAGTGGTAGCTGGCGTTGGCAGATGAGCAGCTGGGAGCTGCAGATATGGTGTTATCTGATGCTTGGTGGAGAAACAAAAGCGAGAAGAGACTTCGGTTGAAGCAGAGTTTGAGAATCCTAAGTGTTCGAGCTTGCTGAAGTTCTTGCTGCGATTTTGTGTTCTCCACACTTGACTTGCTGTGTGCGTGTGCTGTTGATTCCTTGAGCAAGTCATTGAGATCTGAGAAGCAACCAACTCTTACGTGAGTACTGGGAGGAAAGAACAAGGAGCTTGGAGTCCAACAGTGAGAAGACACGAAGGAGGGAGTCCTTGCGTGAGATCGTCGCTGGGTGGAGCTCAAGATAAGCTTGCTGTGTTCTTGTCCTTGCTGGGTGCTGAGTAAGAGTATTCTCTGTGTTTCATTAAGCTTAACTCTATATCCTTATTTGAAACGCTGTGGAGAGGTTTCTCCACCGAGAAGGAGGTTGCGTTATATCCGGTGAAAATCGGGGCTTGATCTGCCGACGATCAAGGGATCACCCACCTTAAGGGCACGCCAAGGAGTAGGGGCAAGTTATCCCCGAACCTTGTAAACCCTTTTGTTAGCGATCTTGGTAGTTGTCTTTGTTTGCTTTCATTTCTGTTTTTGTTTACTGCTCTGCTTCATTTTCCTTTGCTTCTTCCGCTGTGCTACTGATAAGTTGAGTGCAGAAAACTTACTAAGTGCCAAGAAAAGAGTGATTGACTATATTCACCCCCCCCTCTCTAGCCATCTCGTTCCCAACAAGTGGTATCAGAGATTGGGGCTTTGTTTACGGCTTAACATCCAAGAGTTATCAACAAGATGGCATTGAGAGAAGGCTTCTCCACCACCCGACCTCTATTCTTTGATGGCGCTGACTTTCAATATTGGAGATCAAAGATAGAATACTATTTGAAGATGGGCATCCATACTTGGTTCGCGGTGAAGGAGGGATTCACCCCTCCTAAGGATGACGAAGGCAAAGAGCTTGAGTCGTGGAGGTGGACTGCTAAACAAACTCGGAAGAGTGAAGCCGACGTAAAGGCGGTTGTCACTCTACAATGTGGCATGAACAAAGACCAACTCATCAAGGTTGGTCCTTTCACAAGTGCGAAGGACTTGTGGAACAAACTCATTGAGCTTCACGAAGGCACCCGAGACTCTAGAATCGCAAAGAGGGACTTGTTCCTCAATCAACTTCAAAATCTCTCTATGAAGGAGAATGAATCGGTAAGTGAGCTTCATAGTCGGTTCAAGAAAGTCCTCAATGGGCTTCATTCAATTGATGAAAAGGTCGAGAATCGCGACCTTGTGAGGTATGTCTTGAAAACATTTCCAAGGAATGCTTTGTGGTCATCCATGGTGGATGCCTACAAAGTATCCAAGGATCTATCTATTTTAAAGTTAGATGATTTATTTTGTGAGATGGAATTGCATGAAATGGCTAACAAAGACCCCAAGGAGAAGGGGATTGCCTTAGTTGCAGGGGACCGAACCAACAAGAAGAAGAAGGAGAAGAAGAAGGAGGTCTCCTCATCTTCATCCTCTTCCGAATCCGAGTCCGATTCCGAGGAAGATGGCAGCGGCTTCTCTTCATCCGAAATGACAAACTTTGTGCGAACAATGATGCGAAGGGATCGGCGCTTCAAGAGTAGAGGTAACACTAGTGAAGTTAAACTTGATAAGACTAATGCATCTTGCTTTGAGTGTGGTAGAAAAGGGCATTTCAAGAATGAATGTCCAAAGCTAAAGAAGAAGGAGGAGAAATCCAAAAAGAAAGAAGAAAAATCCAAGAAGAAGAAGAAGGCTTTGAAGGCCACTTGGGATGAGTCATCCTCTAGCTCATCCGATGAAGAGAAGGAGGAGAAGAGCACAAGGCATGTGGCACTTATGGCTCTTGGAGAGGAGAGCAGTGATGAATCTTCAAGTTCCTCAAACGCGGCTTCATCATCTTCGGATGATGAAGAGGTAACTTCTCCCGAGCTTGAAAAGTATTATAGAGCAATTGCATGTTTAACTAGTATGCTTAAGAAGTCCAAAAATAAGGTTAAAGCATTGTAATTAGAAATTGATCAATTGAAAGCATCTAGGGATGATAACATTGATGATTTACATGTTGAATTGTTAGAAGATGAAATTAAATCATTGAAACTTGAAGTTGAAAATTTGAAATCCTCTAAGGTTGAGGAAGTAGATGATTTGCATGATAACTTGTTAGTAGAGGAAAATCAATCATTGAAGAGTGAAGTTGAGAAGCTCAAGAATATTCTTGGGAAGTTCTCAACTAGCTCTAAGACCCTAGACATGATCCTAAATACCCAAAGGGCAGTTTACAATAGGGCCGGTATTGGTTACCGACCCAAAGAACCCTCATTCGTGTCCTTGATGTCTAGGACTGATATGAGACAATCTAGGACACCCAAGACTCAAAAGAAAGTTGTCAAGGCATGGGTGCCTAAGTCGTGTTTAGTTGATGCTTTAGGTCCCAAGGTTTGGGTACCTAAAACTTCTATTTTTCGAATTGTGTAGGTATGATTGAGGGGGAGCATCTATCAACTTGGTTCGTTGATAGTGGATGCTCCAAACACATGACCGGGGATAGATTATTGTTTACCACACTTCACAAGAAAAGTAAAGGTAATGTATCATTTGGTAGCAATGGTAGTCTTAAGGTCATAGGAATAGGAGACATTCAAATATCCGAATGTCTTAGAATTTCAAATGTCCTTCTAGTTAAGGGGATGAAATTTAATCTCCTAAGTATGAGTCAATTGTGTGACACGGGTTACACAATTGACTTCCAACCAAGTCAATGTCTAGTTAGACAAAATGACACCTTGGACACGGTACTAGTAGGAGCAAGAGTAGACAATATTTATCAAGTTTCTTTTAAAAGTGCTACTAATGTTTCTGCTAAGTGTCTCATGTCAAAAGAAGAAGAGTCCACCCTTTGGCACCGGAGGCTAGCACATGTGAACATGAAGAACATCCGGAAGTTGGCCAACAAGGGGTTAGTCCGTGGCTTACCAAGCATCAAGTATGAGAAAGATAAACTTTGTGATGCATGTCAAATGGGTAAGCAAACAAAATCTGCACATAAAGGTAAAAGCGCTGTAAGTACTTCCAATGCATTAGATTTACTTCATATGGATCTATTTGATTGTAGTACCATCATATCATTGAATGGAAGTAGATATTGCTTTGTTATCATTGATGATTTTACTAGGTATACATGGACTTACTTTTTAAAATATAAGGACCAAACCTTAGATATTTTTATTTTTTTTTGTAGAAGAGTTGAAAATGAAAGATCATTAACAATTAAGACAATTAAAAGTGATCATTGAGGTGAATTTCAAAAACAAAGGTTTTTAGAATTTTGTCAAGATAGAGGTTATAAGCATGAGTTCTCTACTCCTAGAACACCACAACAAAATGGTGTTGTAGAGAGGAAGAACCGTGTTCTACAAGAGGCTGCACGAAGAATGCTTAATGAGTACTCACTCCCGAGTTACTTATGGGCTGAAGCTGTAAATACAGCTTGCTATGTGCAAAACAGAGTCCTCATCCATAGGTTTTTAAGAAAGACTCCCCATGAACTCTGGTTTGGAAAACCACGTACAGTTAAACACCTTAGGGTGTTTGGTTGTATGGTGTTCATTCTAAACACCAAGGACCACCTTGGGAAGTTCACGGCAAAGGCTGATGAATGGATACTAGTCGGGTACTCTCTCGTTAGTAAAGCCTACCGAGTCTACAACAAGAAATCTAAATTAGTTGAAGAGTCTTCTGATGTGGTCTTTGAAGAAATTCCAAAATCAAGTGACCAATCAGAAAATGTAGAAGGAGTTCAACTCGAACTTAGGAGACTAAGTTTGGAAGAAACTCCAAGTGTTGTTGATGGTGATGAGTCTGATGACGGTGAACCTAGACAACCCATTGATCAGCCAGATCCTGAGGCTGAACTTGTGTCTAGTGAACCCGTTCAAGAAGCACCACCAACTCTTAGGCAAACTAGATTAGCCTCTAGTCATCCCCAAGACCAAATTGTTGGAGACATCCATCATGGGGTTAGGACTAGATCATTCTTCCGGAATGAGGCAAATGAAGTTGCCCTAATTTCCGAAATTGAACCTAGGAAAATTGATGAAGCATTAAGTGATCCCGATTGGATCATTGCAATGCAAGATGAACTAGGTCAATTTGAGAGGAGTCAAGTTTGGGACTTAGTTCCTAGACCCAAGAAGACCACCATTATTGGAACCAAATGGGTCTTCAAAAACAAATTGAACCATAAGGGAGAAATCATTAGAAACAAGGCACGCTTGGTAGCCACGGGCTATAGTCAAGTTGAAGGCCTTGATTATGATGAGACCTATGCTCCCGTGGCTTGATTAGAGTCCATTCGATTGATGCTTGCATTTGCAGCACATCGTGGCTTCAAACTATACCAAATGGATGTCAAATCAACTTTCCTAAATGGTTTGATTAGAGAAGAGGTCTACGTCGAACAACCTCCGGGGTTTGAGAATACCGAATTCCCAAATCACGTGTTCAAGCTCAAAAAGGCACTCTATGGCCTTAAACAAACACCCCGAGCTTGGTATGAGCTGTTGTCGACATTTTTAATTAAGAAGGGCTTCGTTAGAGGTTAAATAGACCCTACTCTATTTCTACGTAGAGATGGTGACAACATTTTTGTAGTCCAAGTATATGTCGATGACATAATTTGTGGCTCAAATAATAAGGGCTATTTAAATGAGTTCATTGGGCACATGGAGAGTGAATTTGAAATGAGTCTAGTGGGAGAATTGACTTGCTTCCTTGGACTTGAAATCAAGCAAACTCGCGATGGTATCCATGTGCACCAATCAAAGTATACACAAGAAATGCTTCGAAAATTCAACATGAGTGATTCAAAAGAGGTAACCACTCCTATGGCTACAAACACAAGACTAGACAATGATGAGAGTGGTAAACCCGTTGATTTGACTCAATATCGAAGCATGATAGGCAGTTTGCTATACCTTACAGCTAATCGACCTGATATACTATTTGCTGTGGGTATGTGCGCTAGGTATCAAGTTTGTGCCAAGGAATCTCACCTAATCGCCGTTAAGCAAATTTTGAGATATCTCAAAGGCACGATTGGAGTCGGTCTATGGTACCCCCGTACCGAATCTTTTGATTTAATTGGCTATACGGATTCCGACTACGCTGGATGTAAGTTGGACCGGAAAAGCACAAGTGGGGGTTGCTAATTCTTAGGTTCGTCCTTAGTAAGTTGGTCAAGTCGGAAGCAACATTGTGTTGCTCTCTCCACGACCGAGGCAGAATATATCGCCATGGGAGAGAGTGTATCACAATTGTTGTGGATGATACATACTTTAGAAGACTATGGATTGAGTTTCAAGGGTGTGCAAGTGTTATGTGATAACATAAGCACAATTAACTTAACCAAAAATCCAGTCCATCATTCTAGGACCAAACATATTGAGGTGCGTCACCACTTCATTAGAGATCATGTAGCTAGGGAAGATATTGTACTCTCTCATGTAGAGTCCAAATCAAACCTAGCCGACATTTTCACTAAACCACTTCCCGAAAATGAATTTAGTTTTCTAAGACGGGAATTGGGAATGTGTCGTGCTTCATAGGGTTGAATTGCATTCAAAACCTTCCATGATTATTTCAAATTGTTGGCGAACAATTGGGTAACTTTGGGGACATCTCACACAAACTATAAGGTTTAACAAAACGTTTTTGCTTGCTAGATATGGGGTGAGATGTTAGGATCAACTAAATTTCTCAAAATGTCAATGCATCCCTTGAGAAATTAAGTTGACAAGATAATAATCACTTCGGTGACCAAGTATGGAGAAAACCATTGCATAACATATGTGTATATGGCTCCATGATCATACTTGGACATTCCAATCAAGGAAACTTGATTGGAACACTGAATTTGATACAAACCTAGTTGACATTGCTTGATTGATTGTTGCTTGAGTTTGACCCCACTTGGATGGAGCAAAGTGCTTGATTCAAACCATAAGGACCTTTAATCCTTGCTTAGGGATCAACTATAGGCAAGGGATCACTTTCTAGATCGACATTTGTCATCAGATCCCCTGAGAAATCGTGTACGAAACTGAAAGTTTCAGTTTATTTCAGATTGTATCAGGAACCCTGATCGGTCACTGGACCGATCAGGCATAGGGCTGATCGGTCCCCGGACCGATCTGGCTCCTTCCTGTGGTGATCGGTCCACAGACCGATCAGCAAGGCAAGCAGTGACCTTCCGGAATCTTGACCAAGTGTTCTGAGCTAGCCTGGATCGGTCCCCGGACCGATCTGGCACCCTATGATGATCGGTCCACAGACCGATCAGGGAGCCCAGAGTTTTTCTCCGGATCCTACTGATCGTGTCCTGATCGATCAGTCCATCGATCAGGAGCGCGCCTGATCGGTCACCCGAACGATCAGGCCCAGGCCAGTCCGGTCAGGCTAGAGCCTGATCGGTCTGGGCTCCATCAGATCGAACGGTGATCCGTTCAGGTGCATTAAAATCTGGTTGGTGGATCGATCCACTAACCGATTAACTTCGCGAAAAACCTTTCTTGCCGAACCCTATCGCCGAGACCTCTCCCTTGCGCCTCTTCATCCTGAGCGAGAGTGTTCCTGCGTCTCTCTTCTCGTGCGTGCAAGTTTGTGCGAAGGTCTCTACAGAAGTCCCTTGCTCCCAGCAAGTTCTCGATTTGCTCCAAGTCTTCTGCGTTTCTCTCTTGCGCCGAGAGCCTCTCCTGCGCAAGCGTTTTTCCCTTTGCGACTCAAGAACTTTACTAATGGCACCAAAGTGAGTTTTTGGCTTCGATTTTCTTGCAAATCAGTTCATAAAATTGTGTTTTGAGGCTAATCATGGTTTGGTGTTGTTCTTGGTGTGGTGTCGTGACCCTCTTGTATTTGCCGTGACCTCACTTTCTCACCAAATGATCAAATCGATTTTTCACCTCATTATTATTCTACTGTTGATCTTGATCTAATGTCTACCTATGATTAGGTCTTACCTTTGATGATCAATCCTTGAATTTTTGATTCAATTTACGTCCATCTTGATCAATTGATTCACACTATGTGTATGACCAACTCAACTCTTTAGGAAGTCTTCTAAGGGTAAAGAACCTATGGTGGAATGCTCAAAGGGCAAAGATCTTTCGATATCTACACCGTCTCCAAGGCCTCCACCACCTCAACATACTCGATTTCAGAGTATTAGTCTTGCTCTCAAATTCCAATGGCACAACTTTAAACTCATGCTGTGTCGAACTATAGACCCAACCTTTATCTATGAACATTGTCCAACAATTCGACAACGAATTGAATTTTATAATCTTCAACCCATTTTGCACCTTGAAAGACCGATCAACCTTGACTTGGTCTCTGAGTTCTATAATAACATGGTGAGTGGAGAGGGCACGGGGTGGAGGACCCGTGTTGCTAGTATCGATCTCGATTTCAATCAATCTATTTTCACTAATTTTCTCGGTTGTCGCAGGTCAGACAATGATTTCTTTCTCTACCCTTATCCTCCTAATCCCCTTCCAGTTCCCTTCGATGGAGTGACTCCCGATTCCATCTACGAGTACTTTCTAGGCCATCCCAGGCCAGAGGGTTCTGGTGAGCGCACCCGTGACTTTCCCACATTTCCTGCTCTTCGTCTTTCCCCTGTTGACTATGTGTTGTTTAAAACCATCACCAATTGTCTCCTCCCAACTACTTCGAAACATCTTGATGAGATTCAACCGTTCCACTGCTTGATGCTTTACGGGATGCATCAGCAGTTAGACTTTGACCCAGTGGCTTCGGTCTATTTCTCTATCATCGTCCACAGTATGCCGTCCTCCCAGTCAGTCTATATGCCATTCGGTCATATCATCACTGCCTGGCTGGAGTCGGTTGGCATCGACGTTTCATAGGGCTGCATTGTGCCTATGATTCGATAGGACTGCCATCTGGATCGTCGCATGCTTGCTCAGTCCGGCATTGTTCTCGGGACCCAGGGGCTGAGATGGAAGGATCGCAGCCGTGCGGGGGAGCTACCGAGGGCATCTCATGACCAGGGGTCGCCAGCTACTACTGCACATTATGATGAGTGGTCTCCTGATCTACGCTGGCAGGTTGCGGAGATAGAGCGGATGATGGAGCACGAGTTACACATTTTCGAGCTCTGGCGACAAGAGGTCCGCTCCGAGTTTCAGTCTTTTGATCGCCGTCTTGATGCCCTAGCATCTGATGTCTCTGAGATGAGCTCACTCCAGGACAGATGGTATGAAGAGTGGTATCATCATACATTTCCTGATGGTGCGTCCCCCAGCGGCCCTTCACCAGGGGATATCATATATATCGATGATTTCGACGATGATGTCGCTGACGATTGATGATCTCTTGCCTTGTATGACTCTCAGGCTGTATGCCCCTTGACTTGCCTATTGTGGTCTTGTGCCACGCGGATTTTGACTGTGATGCATGTGTATTGCATCTTGTGTTTTATCTGGGTATTTTATGGATTGCCATGATTATGCTTCTTGTTGATGCTATGATGACTACTATTTGCATATTTGCTACATTGCCATGTTCATGCTTATAATGTCATGCTTACTTGATACATATGAATGTTATGGCATACTTTGTGAGTTGTTACTTCATGTTCGTATGATGCATGTGATTGTTATATCTTGCTCTATCTTTTTCACATGTGTTCATATGGCTATCTAAAAATCGATCATATTGTTGTTGTTCTAGGGATACCCCTAGGGTTGAGGGGGAGTTTGTTTTAAACTTAACAACCCCTCTAGCTGTTCATTAGGGACTTAGGATTTAATTTCCGGAGTTACTGTTCATTAGACCTGATCGGTCTGAGTGACCGATCAGGCTTCACTCTGATCGGTCTGGTGACCGATCAGGCTTCACTCTGATCGGTCCGGTGACCGATCAGGCCTGTGTTGCCGTAAGAGCTGGGAATCCCAGCAAAGCAGTAGATCGGTCTGGTGACCGATCCACAAGTCCTGGATCGGCCCGGTGACCGATCACTTTAATTCAAATTGCGTTGTCAGACGCTCTGAACATATCCGATTCTCTGCGCGTCACTTCTGAATCTTGATTTACTGCTTGATATGCTGCTCTAACACTCTGATTAAGCTGCAGATGACAGGGGAGGATTCAAACACTCAAGGAGAAGTCAATGGAGGCTTTCCTTGGAGCAGGTTTGTCCGTTTTTCCATCTCAGGTTGCAACGGCCGAGCTGCAGACTGGAGCTGAGACTGGAGCTTGGCTGAGGGAAGCTCAGGGAGTCCAGGGATAGCTCAGTGGTGGCTGGCGTTGGCAGATGAGCAGCTGGGAGCTGCAGAGATGGTGTCATCTGATGCTTGGTGGAGAAACAAAAGCGAGAAGAGACTTCGGTTGAAGCAGAGTTTGAGAATTCTAAGTGTTCGAGCTTGCTGAAGTTCTTGCTGCGATTTTGTGTTCTCCACACTTGACTTGCTGTGTGCGTGTGTTGTTCATTCCTTGAGCAAGTCATTGAGATCTGAGAAGCAACCAACTCTTACATGAGTACTGGGAGGAAAGAACAAGGAGCTTGGAGTCCAACAGTGAAAAGACACGAAGGAGGGAGTCCTTGCATGAGATCGTCGCTGGGTGGAGCTCAAGATAAGCTTGCTGTGTTCTTGTCCTTGCTGGGTGTTGAGTAAGAGTATTCTCTGTGTTTCATTAAGCTTAACTCTATATCCTTGTTTGAAACGCTGTGGAGAGGTTTCTCCACCGAGAAAGAGGTTGCGTTATATCCGGTGAAAACCAGGGCTTGATCTGTCGACGATCAAGGGATCGCCCACCTTAAGGGCACGCCAAGGAGTAGGGGCAAGTTATCCCTGAACCTTGTAAACGCTCTTGTTAGCGATCTTGGTAGTTGTCTTTGTTTGCTTTCATTTCTGTTTTCATTTACTGCACTGCTTCATTTTCCTTTGCTTCTTCCGCTGTGCTACTGATAAGTTGAGTGCAGAAAACTTACTAAGTGCCAAGAAAAGAGTGATTGGCTATATTCACCCCCCCCCTCTCTAGCCATCTCGTTCCCAACACTTGAGGTGGATAATCACTCAATCCTTCGGTGGATTAGTCCCCGGCAATCTCCGGCTAAGTTTTCTCCTTCTCAGTGGAGAACAACCTCTCACAATGTCTCTTCCCTTACAAGATAAGAACTAGGGTTTGAGGAAGAGAGGAGACTTGGAAGCTTGAGCACTTGATCAAGAAGGTTTCTCACTAAAGAGCTAATCCTTCTCAAGTCTCAAAGCTCTCCTTTAAATAGAGGAGAGAGTTGCTAACAAAACAGCTCATCCCCGACACCAGTCGACTGGTGCCAACTCCAGTCGACTAGTGCCAACTCCAGTCGACTGGTGCTCAGCCAACGTTTAGCCAAATGGCTAGTTTTCGAACAGACCAGTCGACTACCTCTAGACCAGTCGACTGATCATATTGTTCGAACCTCACATAAACTTCGATCGATTGGTGTCCCTACCAGTTGACTGATCCTTTTACACACTCTCACTCATCCTCTTCGTAGTCGCCCTTTTAATCTCTCTTTCTCTAGCTCTCGTCCCTCGGATGCATCCAAGCCCTTGGCTTATCCCAATGTCATCCTTCGCGTATACCTTGAAGTCTGCTTCCCTCAGCTCCACTCCGTTGCTCCTCGTCCAGCGATCCCTCGGATGCGCCATCCTTCACCAACTTCAAGGACTCGAGCATCAGGATGAGATCTCCCATATATGTGTGCCACCAAGTCTTGCATGACTCTTGCACACATCAAACTAAAATAAAAATCTAACTTAATCATATTGACATACACATCAAAACCTATAATCTATCCGATAAAACCTGGGTCGATTACACCAATACTACTTGTGCAAGAAGTCAACTGAATTAAGACCTACGAATTGGTGAAGGAACTTTGGGAAAAGTTCTTAGAACTCCACGAAAGTACCTCCGAAGCTAAACTAGTAAAAAAAAGACTTGCTTCGGAATCAACTTAGGATTCTTCGAATGGAAGAAGGAGAGTCAGTAGCCCAACTACACACAAAACTCAAAGAACTAATCACGACACTCAACAATCTCGGAGAGTTGGTAAGTAACTCAACAATCTCGGAGAGTTGGTAAGTAATCGTGATGCATAAAGGTATACTCTCAACGACTTCCCGAGAACCCCGATTGGATATCCATAGTTGACGCGTACTACATTTCTAAGGATCTTAAGGTAAGTATATTAAAACATTTATTTTTGATTTTAGAACTTCATAAGTCTCGGTGCGCAGGTAAGAATACAAAGTTGGACAATATTTCTCAACACTCGAGGAAGGCCCAATGTGAAGAAGTATCTTCAGCCAATGAAGAGGAAACAACCTACATGGTAAGAAAGTTTAAAAAGTTTTATAAATCTAATAAATTCAATGAGACACAACCCAAAAGGCACTCTCGGAGTAAAAGAAGAATAAAGTGCTATCATTGCGACGAAGATGGACACGTCAAAGAAAACTGCCTCAAGTTAAAGAACAAGGGAAAAGGGGCAACAAAGTCAAAAACCCGCAACTTATAGGCAACATGGGACGAATCTTCATCGGAAGAATCAAAACTCGAGGAACATACCGAACTGGCGATGATGGGCACCCACCAAGAAGAAAGCATTAATGAAGGGGGAGTCACGTCAGAAAAGAGCAACGATGAGGGGGGAGCCTCCGAATTCGAAAACGACCTGGTAAGTAAGATATGTTTACTTCTACTCGATTAACTTTATTTCGGTATTAAGAAAATGACTAAATCACTTAGTAAATTAAAACTCAAAAATTTAGATATGAAAAAGAAACTAGCAAAAGCATGCACATTAGAAATATTTGATAAGTTGAAATTAAAAAATGAAAAGTTGAATACTCAAATAGAGAAACTAAAAATAATCATGCATGTGCAAATTATTTTCAAAAATCAAAAGGTAAATATTTTGGAGGACTAAATTGGTATTTATGATATCACAAGGGCTAAACTATAAGAATTCTTAAAAATTATTAACCCGGTTGGTAAAAATGTATTTGGGTTCCAAATCCTGTAATAAATTGTTAGATTTTATTTAATATTTGTTTGTCAAGAAATAATATATTTTTTGTGTTAATTAATACTTTATGTGTCATCCTTTTGAAAATTCTTTGATCAAATATGTAATTATTGCAAAAAATCTAGTTTTATATTTTTCTAATGATAGAGTTCATTGTGAGCTATCCATAATATTTTTTTTTGAAATTTTTGAATGTTAAATAATATTTTTTAATTTTCATTCAAAAATCAATTTTTAAATTTTAAAAATACTTAAATATTAATTTTTCATCAAATCTAATTTTTGGGGATCTATAGATTATCTTTTGAATGTTAAAAAAATTCAAATTTATTTTAAGTCTAAAACTATTTAAAATTATTTTTTTTGAAAATTATTAACTCTAAATTCAAAATTATTTTCTTATAGTTAAAAACTTTATTTTACTTTTATAATTTTTACAAAGATGAGTGAAAATGGGAGAGTGAAAGGCAAAGTGAATGGCGTGGCACTTTGCATGCAGCGATCTCCAACGGGTTCACCGTGCCCCCCAGGGTATAGTTTGATTCGGGGCGGCGGCCGAAGACTGTCGATGGTGTCCAAGCGATAATCGGACGTGTGCATGTAAAGTGTCACGTCATTTACTTTGTTTTTACTCTCCCTATCATTGCTCTTTAGATAAAAACATGAGTAATTTTAACAAAGAATAAAATTTTTATAAATTTTTTATCGATAATCAGACTTTTAATTTTTAAAAAAAATTGATCAATTTTTAAAAAATTGAATTTTGGGGGATTAATTATTACCTGTGACATGTTCTCGAAAATTTTTAAAAATTTTGTGTGTATAAATAGTTTTCTATGATTTTTTACAAAAATGTATTTGCCTTTAAAATTACTTATGCTTATTTTCCTTCAAACTTAGTCAACTTACACAAGTTTTTATAACAATCTAGTTCAAAATTATATTTTGTTGGTGCAATCTACTCAAATGTGATCGGATAGATCATGAGTTTTGATTTGTGTGTCAATATGATTAAGTTAGAGTTTCATGTTGATCTAATATGTGTATGTAAGTGTGCAGGTTTGCAGGATACACATAGACTTAGTTAGACGTCTTCGGATCCGGTGATGGATGACATGGGGAGACAAGTCGTGGGCTTGCATGCATCCGAGGGACCGTGGATAATGCAGGGATGATAAGCCGAGGGAAGCAAACTCCGAGGCATACGCGAAGGATGACATGGGGAGACGAGCCATGGGCTTGCTTGCATCTGAGGGACAAGAGCCAAAGTCGAAGAAGGCTTGAAGGCAATAGGTCGAGGCTGTTGGATTAAGAGTCAGCTAAGTCGTGAGGATTCGAGTGCTGAGAGAATTGTACTCGGGAAGGGAAATCCTAGGGTTCAAGTGCTGAGAGAATTGTACTCGAGAAGGGAAACCTTAGGTGGCAGTCGACTGGTGTCGACCAGAATTTAAATCATCGGGCTGTGACATTCAAATTCGTGAGGACCAGCCGACTGGTGTTAGCACCAGTCGACTTGTAACGGTGAGAACAGTATCGAGCACTATTTAAGAGGGCTCAATTTTTACTGTTTCTTCTTGGCGAAACAAGCTTGGATAAAGCCTGTTAGTAGCCTACAAGTGCTCAAAAGTTGTCAAAGGATTGTGGCACCAACAAGGAGCGACAAGAGCTAGCCGGAGATGTTCCGGGGAGTCACCACCGAAAGATCGAGATCGTCCACCTTATGGACAGCCGTGAAGTAGGAGTATCATCTCCGAACCACGTAAAGGTTTGGTGTTAGCATTGTTTTAGGTTGTTTTTGTTAAGTTTCCGCTTGCGCTTGCTAACACGTGTAGGTAAAAAATTGAAAAGTAGCTATTCACCCCCCCCCCCCTCTAGCTAAACGACAGGGTCCCAACAAGTGGTATCAGAGCAAGGTTTGCTCATCTACGGACTAACCGCCGAGAGAGAAAAAAGCTAGAGGAAATGGTGATTAAGGAATGATTAGGAGACGATATCAATGTTCCACCTCCCTACGACCGCGAGAGTTTCGAGTATTGGAGGATGCGGACAAAGACATGGTTCAGCATGGATTGGAATTTCATGATCGCGCTAGAAGAGCCATTTGAAGTTCCAAAAGATAAGCACGGGAAAAAGCTTCGACCACGATATTGGAATACGAAGCAACAAATGCAATCAAATGCAAATGAGAAGGAAATTTTAATATTACTTAATATTTTGCCTAACGATGTGATTAGCCGTGTAGGTGAATATAAAAATGCACACGAATTATAGAGCAAGATGATAACGCTTCATGAAAACCCTACACAAGCTCAAGTAGCAGAAGAGCCCAAGGAAATGAGCTCAATGGTCCAAGAAGAGGAGAAGGATCAATTGGATGAAGAAAGAAACCCAACATCTGAAGAGGAGGAGAAAGAGAAAAAAGATTCATCCATCTCCTCAAGTGAAGTGACACAACAAAGTGAAGAACCATCCACTTCATCAAAGGGAGAAGGAGACCATCCTCGATACCGGAGCAAGAAGAAGCATCCACCTCCACCAAAGCAAAGTCAAAAGATCACATTATTTGCTTTGGATGCAACAAGAAGGGACACTACAAGGACAAGTATCCACTAGGTAAAAAGGAGGTAAACCCTAAACCCAAGTCAATTTCTTTAAAATTTAACATGGGTTGTAGGGAAAATAAGGAGAAGAAGCACATTACGTGTTGCATGTGTGGTGAGCTAGGACACTACCACACCAAATGCTCAAGGAAAGGAGAATTCAAGAAATTGGAGCATTTGAGGAAGTGGGAGGAGAAGAAGAAAAGTTCACATCAAGGGGGAGCTACAAGGGTAAGGGAGGTAATCCCTAACTTTAAGCATTTTTTAAATTTCTCCATGAATGTTAGAAATAATATTGAGAATTATTTACCTATGCATAATTTTGGTTTTAGATATTGTGATAAAAATAGGGCTAATGTTGTATATCAAAATCCTAGGGAATTCATGTATCATGATAAACCTATAATCTTTAGACCTAAGGACCAAGACATTAATCCAAAGAAAAGGAGACACATGCCTAGATAAATGAGTAGATCTAGAAATATCCAAGATGGGCATGGTGATACTAAGGTTAAAACCCTAGAGAGGGAAAATCAAACTTTAAGGGTAAAGCTTGACAAATTAGAGAAAACCCTAGAGAGATTCATTAGTGGATCTAAGGGTTTAGGCATGGTGTCGGATATTCAAAACCCCAACAATGATAGATCGGGTCTAGGATACCGATCTATGAGATTAAATGTTATGGAAAAATCATATGCAAGGATGTTATATGATTATAGCAAAGGGAAGACCAAAAATGGCAAGGGAAAGTCATTTAAAGGGAAGAAGAAAAACTTAACCAAGGACAAGGTGTTCAAAGTTAAGAAGGTTAGGGTTGAAAGCCAAAAGTCATCGGAGATACACCGGTGTGATCTTGCAATTATAGATGAGTCATCTAGGGAGGTGACTAAGGCTAAGAGCTCAAGGGGAAGCTTTAAGAGTTAAGATAGGACCCATGGTCAATGGATCTCAAGAGGAGTTCTTCTGGAAGTCTAGATGGACAATGGAGTGTGTCAAAGGATGTGGAGACGGATTTGAGGCTCAATCCTAGAGATTTGGCACATTGGGGTTGAGTATCATGCATAAAAATGACATTGGGATCATATTGAATGGAAGCTGGTCTTTGATGTATAGATATCATATAAATCAATGATAAGGATGCATTGTGGTTGGGTATGAGAAGATACATCAAGAAGAGATCAAAACTAGGACTTTAGGTCAAGGTTCAATTGAGACATTTAGATAGTTTTGAGTTTTATGTCAATCATGGGATTGGTAATAGATACATGTGTGAGTGTATTTTTCCCAAGTAGATATTAGTACCACAAACCTCTCCACAAAATTTAGAAATTTTTGGAGATTTTTGAAATTTCTGGTGCATTTCTGAAGTTGGGTCAGAAATGCTAAAAATATAGGGTACCAGTCGACTGATGCAGAGGGCAGTCAACTGGTACAGTTCGATCCAGGAACTAAGGTTTTCTATGCATCAGTCGACTTATCCTCCATCAGTCAACTGATCTTTATGTTTACTCCATCAGTCAACTGACCCAGGGACAGTCAACTAATGTCGCAAATCTTTAAAAGAATACCCCGCGCGGGGGCCGCCGAACCTAGGGTTTCAACGCCGCCCCTTGTCGCCACCTTCCTCCTTTGATCTCCCCAGCTCCTCCAAGGCTTCCCACGACCTTAGAATCTTGTTCCTAGCCTTCCTCTACCTTAGATCTGAATCTAGGGCAAGAAAAGCACCCTCCTTGAGTCAAACTTGATCATTATCCATCATGCAACGAATGGAGAGACGGTAATGAATTATTTACTTTATTTTCTCCATTTAGTTCATGATTCACGACTAACTCTCTATATTTTTCATGTTTTCCTTGTTTTTCTTTATTGATTGGGTCATTCTTGGTACATGCATACGGAGTTTTGCATTTAGGGCTAGGCAAAAGAGAAGGGTTGGTGAGGGATCGTCCCGACGGCCTCCTATAGATCCTGCGGCACCTCGGTTCCATTCCGAGGTCTGCTGGCAGAGATTTGAAAATGCTGACTTTATTTTAATAAATTGTTGATATCTCAATCAATCATATTTTCAGGAGAACACTCCTCACATCATTGAGATTATCACTCATTTTGGGTTAGAAAAATTAGTATATTGTCAGTATTATGTAAACTTTAACCTCTGTAAGGAGTTTTATGCAAATCTCACATGTAGTAGTCCCAATTACGGGACGTATGAGTCCATGGTAGGGGGAGTTACCATTCCTTTTTCACCTACACTATTAGGATCATTCTTAGGATGTCGGGTTTCAGAAAACTCATTTACAAGTTTCCCCAATGTCACTGAGCCTCTAACATTGCCTAATGTGACTATTGACCAAATTCACTGCCATTATTTCGATAATCCTCGATCTCCTCTGCAGCGTATCTTTATAGCTAGGGACATGACTGCAGTTAGTAACATTCTTTATAAAATTGTCCTAGACTGCATCTTGTCCATTGTTACCAAGGGGAGGTCCAAGATTCGGTTACCTCACCTAGTGATGATGTATGCTTTAGAGAGGAGGCTGTATATAGACATTGCCCGTCAGATATTCGCGTCTATTATACATTTTTTGCATGATGTCCATTGGAAGATCTACATGTCATTCGGTCATATTTTGACCGAATTCTTTTTATCTGGAGGTATTAGCATCACTAGAGGTCAGATTCATTAGTTGTCCAAGGACTACGACCAGATAGGTTCTCGGTAGCTCTCCTTGGCTGGGATTGAGAGACAGCAGGGAATGATGGTCTGGCGACGTCATCATGCATCCTTCAGCTCTGATGAGGATGAGGATGAGGATGAGGAGGTTGCTCCTGCTGCTGTGCATGCTGCTGCTCCTGCTGGGATTACAGAGGAGCGATTCTCCCGACTAGAGGCAGAGGTTCATGGACTCAGGGAGGATTTTCAGAGTTTTCAGCAGCGACAAGTTGCTATTGAGGGGGAGGTTCACGGTCTGAGGGGCGACTTTCAGATCTTTCAGCAGCGACAGGCTAACATGTATGAGATGATGCAGCACTGGGATCTGATGTACCAGGCTCCTCCTCCTACTCCTCCTCCTCCTCCTCCTCCTGGTGATGACGCATAGCTCCAGCATGACGTGGATATGATGGTGTTGAGAGTATGTGTAGTTTGGGCATGTTCTTTTATTATCTCTCAAACACCGTATTTCATATTGTAATATTTGGAGATTTTTGTAACACTTATTTAGGGTTTCGTATGAACTTTTAATACATGTCTTAGTAGTTAGTATTGCTTATATGAAGTGTTATTACCTTGTTATTATGGTTATAAGATGAATTTCAATATACCTTCTATCAAAAGATTATGGTATAAAGGGGGAGCTTTCATCACCTTTTTCTTTCTTTAATGTTGATATGAGAAAAGGGAGAGGATTGAAAATATTTCTATGTTTTAAATAGTATGGAATAGACTTGTAAAACACATGATTTCAACCCTAGGATGGAATGTTGATACAAAATGGAGTGTTTTCAAAGAATTTAAATTTTGGTTAAAAAGTCAAGCATATTTGGTATTTTCATGAAAATGTATTTTTCTAGGTTAGTATACATCATAAGAAATATGTTTGTAAATTTTCATAATTTTTTAAATTTTATGGAATTTATGGGGGGTTTTTAAAATTCGGCTCAGAAGCTGAAATTCCAGACTGCTGCGTATCAGTCGACTGCCCCAGGGGGTAGTCGACTGATCTTTCTGTAGGTTTGCAGTTCGAAGGCACCAGTCGACTGGTAACTGACTTAGTCGACTGGTGCTGATATTTTCTGATTTCTGGGAATTTTCAAAAAGGTAAGTTTGTCCCAAATTGATACTAGTGGTTAATATTGCTTGGGGCAATCATTTTGATGGTATCAAAGGGGGAAAACTTGTCATTTAAGTTAGGTTTAACTTAACTTGTGACTTATGGTTTGAAGTTAGTTTTTAACTTAACTTGTGGTCATGCAAAATTGAAAATTGTGTGTGAAGGCATAGGTTAAGGGGGAGGATGCATGTTTATACTTCTTAATTGCTATGTCTGTAATTTTCAATTGTTATTGTTGTACCTAACTTAAACATATTGTCACACATCAAAAAGGGAGAAATTGTTGGTGCAATCGACCCAAGTGTGATCGGGTAGATCATGGGTTTTGATGTGTGTATCAATATGATTAAGTTAGGGTTTCATGTTGATCTAATATTTGTATATGAGTGTGCAGGTTTGTAGGATACACATAGACTTAGTTGGACGTCTTCGTGTCCGGTGAAGGATGGCATGGGGAGACGAGTCGTGGGCTTGCATGCATCTGAGGGATCGTGGGCAAAGCAGGGACGATGAGCCGAGGGAAGGGAACTTCAAGGCATACGCGAAGGGTGGCATGGGGAGACGAGCCATGGGCTTGCATGCATCCGAGGGACGAGAGCCAAAGTCGAAGAAGGTTTGAAAGTAACAAGTCGAGGTTGTTGGATGAAGAGTCAGCTAAGTCGTGAGGATTCGAGTGCTGAGAGAATTGTACTCGGGAAGGGAAATCCTAGGGTTCGAGTGTTGAGAGAATTGTACTCGGGAAGGGAAACCTTCGGTGGTAGTCGACTGATGTTTGGATCAGTCGACTGATGTAGAGCACAGAAAGATCAGTCGATTGATCCTGGGATCAGTTGACTGGTGTCGACCAGAATTTGAATCGTCGGGCTGTGACATTCAAATTCGCGAGGACCAGTCAACTGGTGTTAGCATCAGTCAATTGGTAACGATGAGAATAGTATCGAGCACTATTTAAGAGAGCTCGTTTTGGTTGTTTCTTCTTGGCGAAACAAGTTTGGGTAAAGCCTGTTAGTAGCCTACAAGTGCTCAGAAGTTGTCAACGGATTGTGGCGATGTTTCTCCACCCACAAGGAGTGACAAGAGCTAGCCGGAGGTATTCCGGGGAGTCATCCACCGAAGGATCGGGATCGTCCACATTATGGATAGCCGTAGAGTAGGAGTATTATCTCCAAACCACGTAAAGGTTTGGTGTTAGCATTGTTTTAGGTTGTTTTTGTTACGTTTCTGCTTGCGCTTGCTAACACGTGTAAGAAAAAAATCGAAAAGTAGCTATTCACCTCCCCCCCCCCCTCTAGCTAAACGACAAGGTCCCAATAGATTTTACCCTTAACATATTTTTTGATGTGTTCCAAATTTTTTGAATTACATTGTCAAATATTTATTTCAATCATTTTATATGTTGTTTAACCCTAACTTAACTCGAGTTAATGCATATCAAAAAGAGAGAGGTTGTAAGTACTCCGGGTGAGTTTTGATGTGGTCAACCGAGTCAAATTAGGTCCTATTGGTATATGATCCCTGTGTCTAAGTGTGAAGGAGCTTAGGAGCATAGAAAATTGAGCGGAAGACACAGCGATCAAGAAGGATAGCATGGGAAGGGAGCCGATGGGTTCGGTGTATCCGAGGGACGCGAAAGTCTGCGGAAGAGTATGTCGGGTGGTGTGAGAAATACACGCACGACGTCCGAAAGACGAGAAGTCAGGAGGAAGCGCACTCGAGGGGAAGGCTAGAGAAGGATTCGGTGAGCCCGACTCCGAATGGTTGGAGATCACCCAGAAGACTGAGAGAAGGTTGGTCAACTAAAGGCTGACTAATAAGCTCTCGGACGCCCGAGCACTCAGGTGCCCGCATGGATACGGGCGCCCGACCATTCAATCACCCGAGTCCATACGGGCGCCCAAGATGTTTTGACCTTATTGAGAAGTACCTGTTTCGCAGCCGTTGCGACATTGATAACCATTGACCACGTGTTAGACACCCGTGTGCATTCGAACGCCCAAGAAGTACCATGTCAGTTTTTATATAAACTTTCACAATGGCTATAAATAAACCCCTGAACTTTATTCTTTTCATCAATTCCAACGGTACATGAACTATATTTTAGTTTTCATTTTCTTTCTGAGTTCTAGTTTCTGTAAGAGGCTTCTCCACTCCAAGGAATTTGATTCGGAGATTAAGCCTATTGCTGACTTGGATTAGCAACCACTTTAGTTGCTGTTCCGAAAGGAATCGACGTGGATGGTCAGTCACCAGAGTCCAGCCCACGAGGACGATGACGAAAAGAAAGGAGATCCCACCCTGCGAAATCAACACGAGCATTAATGGGAACACGCCGGAGATTTTTCGACGGAGCCCACTCCGACGCTCAAGTCAACACTCAAATATATTGCCGGAAAAGAACTAAGGAAGAGTTGTGAGTTTAGAGAGCGTAACCTCCTTACCTGGGGGTTGGAGTACCTTATATACCTGTAAGCTTGGTTGCACGTATCTCCATGTTCTCCATGTTCCGTGTTTGTTGGTTACCTGATAGCCCTTAGGTAACAGCTCCCACGATTTTGAGCCTTAATTGTCGCATATAAAGGACAATAATTATCTGACACCTTTCCTGAACAAGAAAGGGTAACAGTTATTGGAGTCGGGCTATTGGATCTATGACTTTTTGGGCTCCGCTTTCCCGAGGGGGTCTCAGGAGATTTCCTCTCCTGGAAGGACTTTGGGAATCTATCTTCCTGAAGAGGTCTCGGGCGTATACCATCCCGAGTTGGTCTCGGAGATCTGCCCTCTCAAGGTGGTCTCAGGGACCTGTCATCCCAAGATGGTCTCGGGAGTCTGCCTTTCCGAGGAGGTCTCAGGAGTCTACCCTCCCGAGGAGGTCTCGGAAGTACCCTCCCGAGGAGGTCTCAGAAGTCTGAGAGAGTCATTCAAACTCGTTGGACCCTGACACATAGCTACCTCGTTCCACGTATCAACCCTGGGATGCTCAACCTCATCAATTGCAATCAAGTAACCCTTCTTATGCCTCTTTTGCTTAGTCATTTTTGTTATTACTTATATGATATTATTGTCTTTGTTTATAAACTAATCTCTATATTTGTTAAGTAAGACAAAAAATTCATTTTTACTTTTTCAGGAATAATTCACCCTCCTCTTATGACCTACACAATCTCCTACACCAAGTCATACTCTATAACTCATGTTGGTCTTGGACTTGGCATAGAATTATAGAGAGCGATGTACAATAAATTAGACTTATTCGATTAGAGATTAAACTTAGGGCATCTCCAATGTAAGATTTTTGGAGAGGTTTGTGAAATAAAAAAGTTAAAAAAAAAGCTCAAATCATTATGGGCATGAGGTCTGGAGTTTTTAGTTCAAGAGCATATTTATATTTTCAAATCTAGTTTTTTTCTTTTAAAGGTGGAGCATATAATAAATAATGAAATAATATTGTATATTTGACGTTTCAAAATAATAAAAAAATGAATTTAATGAAATTAATTATAATATTTTATTTCATGAATAAATAATAATGATTAAAATTATATTTATTTTTTTTGAAATAAATATATTTGATAAATTAAAAATATATAAATGACTATAATTAAATTAAAATTTATAAGTTAATTAAATATTAAATAGAAATTATAAATAAAATTAAATTAAAAATTATATTAATTAATTTATTATAAAAAATTATAAATTAATTAAATTAAAGATTATAATTATGACCATAATTATTTAAAATATTAAATAAAAATTATAAATTAAATTAAATTAAAATTTGAAAGTTAATTAATTTATTAATTAAAAAATATAAATAAATTAAATTAAAGATTGTAATTATTTAAAATATTATATAAAAATTATATAAAGATAATTAAATCATTATTTTAACCATTAGAAATAAAAAAAGAGTAGATTTTTATATTTGTGATATGATTGGTATTAATGTGATATATTAAAATTTTAAATAATTGATATTTTTAACTATTGAAGACTTCTTAATAGATTTTTATATTTTTGATATGGCATTGAGAATTATAAAAAATCTCTTTTTAGAAGATTAATCATCAGAGATGCTCTTAATTTATTATAAATCAATTAAATGTGAGGCTTCGGTGAATAGAAACGCACTATTGGATCAATAGTCAACAAATGTCATTGGTGAGCTAATGGTATTTTATATGTTAATTTGAGGCATTTCTAATTGATTAAAGGCGGACAAAATGAAATTATTAAATTATTGTAATGGAAAAGTTTGGAAACATATGTGTTTAATTTATTAACATTCATAAATCATATTCATTAATATAATTTTTATTAATATATAAAATAAAGAAAGAAAATTTCAAACTAAATAAGTAAATTTATACAAATTTAAAATATAAAAATTTCAAACTTCCTGAAAATTAAGAACTTGATAATATAAAAAAATCAAATTCAAATTTTAAATCAAACTTAAACTAAAAAAGACTAAATCAAATTTAAATAATTATTTTAACCATTTATTTAATTTAAATTCGATCGGACTCGACTTGATTAATTTATAAATAAATTTGAATATTATAAAATTTAATTCAACACTTTACCAAAGGGCGTGCATAAGAATTTAGGGTGCGCTTGATAAGCGAGTTTAGAAGGTGGGAATGAAAATGAAATCTATTTCATTCTCATTTATGATGCTTGGTATATGGACCCATTACCCCTCAACCTTCACTAAGTTATCACTAAACCCATAAACCCCTCAATCAAAACCCATTACCATTCACATTGTCGAATATATACCAAGTGCCCCTGTATATTTATCAAAAAACTGTCCTATGGTTTATTTTTTACCAAAGGACGCATGTAAAATCAACTCATTTCTCTTATACCCTTCCCGTCAATTACTCCTTTTCATAGTTCACTTTTCAAGACATCCAAATCACCTTTTCATAATTTGATTTTAAAATAATAAATTATGATTCGGATATAGGGATGTAGGTATTCTCATTTTCTCTCAGTTTATATATCTCTTCCTGCCTTGTATAACTTGACTCGTTCTGAACCTTTTATTATATTTTGCTGTGATTGTGAAAAAATTAACAAATAATTAAAAGATTATAGTATAAATAAATAATAAGTGATTATTATATATTTTAAAAATATATTTTTAAAAATAAATATTAGACCACGTTGGGCTTGAAATCCTAGAACATCAGGCCTAACGTGAGTTTGAAATATGAAAATATCAAACCCTCTGATATTCAAAATCGAAATTATTATTTTTTCAAAATAATTATAAATAATAAAAATAATGACATAAATAGAAATTGTAAAATATCAAAAAAATATAAATAAAATAAAATAAAGAAAGATTTATAAAATAAAAAAATAACATTCGTGAAATTGTATATATTAAAAATATATAAAATAGAAATTAAAATAAAATTTATATATGGAAATTAAGATAGTAAAATAGATAAGATATCCTAAAAAAATTATTAAAAATTGATTGAATTTGTTTTCACCAGAAATATTTGATTTCAGACCCAAATAGGGTCTAAAAAAATTTATTTCAGGCCCTCTTTAGGCCTGAAATTGTAAAATATAAAAAAAATAAAAATAAGGAAGGATATATAAAATATAAAAAAAGAAATAGAGTTATTAGAATTACATATATTGGAAATATATAAAATACAAATTAAAATAAAAGTTCAATTGGAAAATATCATGTTCTTCAAAATTAAGAATCGTATTTGGATATCAAAGGGCCTGAAAGTCAAGAATATAATGTATATTCAAAATTATTTTTTAAAATAATCATAAATAAATATTTAAAATATATAAAATACAGATAAAAAATAAAGGTTATATTTAAAGAGATAAAGAATATAAAAATACAAATGAATACATTATAAATAAATTATAATGTATACATTGTATATTATTATGTATAATTCAATATAATTATTGTGCATACATCATATTTTTATAGTTATAATGTATTTTATATTTTGAAAAAAAAATATCATATATAATATAATTCATTTATAATATATTCATTTATATTTTTATTTTCTTTATCTTTTTATATATTTCCTTTATTTTATCTCTATTTTATATGTTTATTTATAATTATTTTTTTAAAAAATTAATTTTGAAGAGATATATAGGTAATTATTTTTTAAAAAAATAATTTTGAAGAGATATATAGGGTGAGAGAAGATAAGACTATCTGCATTCGAATCATAATTTATTATTTGAGTAATGATTGATAGAGTGAATTTGGGAGAGTGAATGGGAGAGTGAATGTCGTCCAGCTAATGTGTACATGTTCGATCGACGATCGGATACCACCGGCGGCCTCTGATTGTCGTCCCGAATCAAACTATACCTTGGGAGGACGGTGAACTCGTCAGGATGGCCGGCAACGGTGAACCCATTGAAATCGACGGTCAATGATGCGAGATCGCAATTGTGGCGATCCCCGACGGGTTCACCGTGCCCCCCAGGGTATAGTTTGGTTCGGGGCGACGGCCGAAGGCCGCCGGTGGTGTCCGATCGTCGATTGGACGTGTATACAATAACTGCCACGTCATTCACTCTCCTATTCACTCTCCCAAATTCACTCTCCCTATCATTACTCTTATTATTTTAAAATCAAATTATGAAAATGTGATTCGGATGTCTCGAAAAGTAAATTAGAATTATTAACAGTAAGGGTATAAGAGGAATGAGTTGATTTCATATGTATTTTTTAATAAAGAATAAATTATAGGATGTTTTTTATTTTGATAATTCTGATTTTTCACATCGTTCAGTAAAATTTCGAATTTAATTCTTTTACTTAGCTCATTTACTTAACAAGGTTTAATTATTATTTAAAAAAAAAATCTTTCATACGAGTGGTTGGTTTATTCAAAGATACTCAACTCAGCGCATAAAGTGGCCCCCACAATTCCCTCCATCTGCGTGCATGGGCCCCAAGTCTCCCGCCTCCACGTGTCCTTATCGCTATCCGTCCGTCAGTTGGCCTCAGGATGCATGCCAGCATCATTAATTCATCAGAGAAAAAGTGAAGCTCTACGCTGACCAGTAACGTAAAAAACCCGATACGCACCCCTCCGCAGTGCCGGGTCCCATTGGTAGCCTTGGTGATCCCCACCCACCGTCCGATCAGCGGACCTACCCCGATTCGAATGAGCCGAAGCCAGAGCGTCGCGTCGCTAGTAGACGTAACAAAATCGGTTCTCGTCCGTCCGATCAAGAGGTTGTCGAAATACGAGGTATATCCTACCGTCCGTAGGCTTCTTAAAACGGGGGTACGAGACTGGTAGTAGTGGTGGCAGCGGACAGGGGAGCAGCGAGAAGGAAAAGGGTCAAGGAGGAGGCGGTACGACGGTGACCATCCCCCGCCCCCTCTGCCTCGAACCAAATCGGCTTCCCCTTCCCTCGCATCGCCACCCCACATTCCGGTGAGCTTACCGATCAGGTCACCAGCTACTTTCTCTCCCTTCTATATATAGAGCAGACCGTACCTGCAGCATAAGCGGCGAAGTAGTTGAGCAAAGAGAGGCTTTCTTCTTAGGCCTCGTGAATCGGGATCATGGACATCGTTGATAGATCGAACGGCGTCGATCTGACGATGGCAGGAAGATCGCCGGATTTCCGCAGGCCCAAGGATCTGACGGCTTCCTCCTCCACTGGTTTCTCCACCCTTCGTCCCATCTACGGCCACCCCTCCCCAGGCTCCTTCCTTGCGAAGTCACTGCCGCTCGCCCAGCCACATGCCAACGACCGGCTCTCCGATTCCGCGCCTGCGGGCTCGGAGAGTGAAGGGTTTAAGCATGAGATGCGGGATTTGGCGGAGCTGCTCTCGAAGCTGAACCCGATGGCGGAGGAGTTCGTACCTCCGTCCCTTAGTGGGATGGCAAGCGGGTCCGTTGCTACTGGGGGAGGGTTTTTTGGGAATCGGTTTGTGGTGAGTGATGGGATGGCCAATGACGTCTCTGTTGGGAATAGTGGGAGACGGGTAAGGGCTCCTTTTGTTTGGATCCCTTTTTTTGATTGCCTTACTTACGCATTTGGGTGGTTTATGCCAAGAAGAAGAATGGATATGACCAGGAGAAACGTCGAATGAATAGCCGGACGAGTTTGGCGCAGCGAGAGGAAGTGATCAGGAGGACCGTGTATGTATCCGAAATTGATCATCAGGTATCAAAGATTTTCCACAACCTGAAAACAATTTGTTTGTGTTTGTGTTTTTTGCTTGCTCAGAAACTTTTTTCTACCATCTGAGTATGCTATTAGAGTTTAATTCCGCTGAGCTGTAACTGTCGCTGTAAATTATTGCATTGTCTTTTTATGTTTCGCCTGTCCCTATAGGGGTTGTTGAAACTATGACATTTTTTATCGTGCGATAGTAGCTTGTTGGATCTATATCTAGGAAATTCCAAGAATACTAAAATCCGGAAGTGTGTGCGGATATATGTTATCTATAACCATACTTGATTGAGAGCTGAGAATGCTGTTACGTTGTTTGAGTAGTATACTTTAGGCAATCATCAAAATTTATGTATCTTTTAGGAAGGCAAGATAAGCTTGAACCCTGTTTAACATCTGAATTCAGCAATTCGTGAGCACTGGTCTGGGACCTCTCCCAACTTTGATGAGAGAAGGGGTTTTCTAGGTAGTTTTGCCTTTATGGTAGTGATGAATTTCGAGATGCTAAGGTATATAATATTATTTTTTGTTGGAGATTTATTTGATTGAAAATACATTTTTGTTCGCCAAACTTTTGTTTTTTCCCCCATGGATTATGTATGCAGTTGCGTGATCTGTCTAATTATTTTTCGGCATAAAATAAGTGATATTAAAACCTTTTCAAGTTAAACAATTTGCCATTAATTGTGGAAATTTACAAAGAACGGTATCATGTGTCTTCATGAGCACTTGAATGCGATTTTTTAATAGTAAAATATGAGATACTTTTCTTGTTTTCTTTTTTAATTATGTTGTTTCAATTACTCATGTACGTTAGTTGTTCTTACTATGTTATGATTTGGGAGTTGAGGAGAGGAAGTGTAATGATTGGTGCTAGGTGGCAAACACAAGTGGCAGAGGCAACTGTATCTACTGGAGTATGATTGTGCATAGTGATTACATGGAAATGATATGGGAGTATGAAAATTTAAGTGTTATTGGCAACCTATCTTCCACCTTCAAGCGTCTTGAAAAGAATTCTCTTGCTGCACTGGTGAATAATGTGGGAGGAACGCGATGAACCAATTAGTGTTGCTTTTTTACCAGGGTCTCATTGAGTTCAAACAATTGAACATGTAGAGAGTTGTACCATTTACTATTTTGTTGGAAGTCTACTTTGGTATCTGATTCGAACGACATCCTACCTCATTGAAATTGCTGGCCCTTGGTTGTCATGTTAGAGGAGTGCATTTTCAAGAAAATACAAAAATGTATATTATCATCTTTGTTGTTTTTACTTCACTGTGTATTTCGCTGAAATACATATCACATTTCAAAATTTAAATAACCTTACATGCCTTCAACTCTTGTATGCCATGATTCATTTCATACCTCTATTTAAGATGTATCAAGAAGAGTGCTATAACTAACAGTGAGCCAAATATTAATGCTTCTCCAAATATCTATGTACCTTTGTCGATTATTATATTTTTATAAGCTCCAGCAGATGCCTATGATGAAGTCCATGATTTTTATCATACAAAAGTTCGAATGTCAGATACATCTGGTATTATTGCATGCCTGAACCTGGTTAATGGGTAGTTAGGTACTAGAAAAATCTTGACCTTTTCTCTCCCACAAAATAATCCTGATACTATATCACTTATCTGTGGAAATGCCACGAGGATTTACATGAAATTGCTAGAAGTTATGTTCTAAGCCTTATCTACTGTGTTTGTTTATTTACATTATAGCTCATGGTATTCTTTTATTGGTAGGGAAATAAAATTTAGTAGACAAAGTTCAATTTTAAAACATGAAGGCGCAATGTAAAAATAATTGGAAAGCGAGTATTATTTTGTAGTATAGCAGTGACAACTATTTTGAGTTTGATGCGCTAAAGAGAATAATTGATCTATTGCAAGATGAGGGGAGTCTAGTCTTTCTCAATTCTCATAATCTAGCTGCATTAACTTTTTCCTGTTTTCTAGGTCACAGAAGAACAGCTTGCAATACTTTTTATCCATTGTGGGCAGGTGCATTGCCTTTGTTTCTTGTCTCTCAGTGATATTGCTTTTTGATTTGTAATCCATGAGCTGCTGCAGGTTGTTGACTGTCGCATGTGTGGGGATCCGAATTCCGTCCTTCGTTTTGCTTTTATAGAGTTCACCGATGAAGGTATACTGTTTCTATTGTTCTTTCTGGAATATAGTGTCTTTCTGAGCATAATGGATCAATGCTTTGGGCTAATTCAAAAACAGAGGGTGCCCGAGCTGCTTTAGATCTGTCAGGAACTGTGTTAGGTTATTATCCAGTACGGGTGCTGCCTTCGAAGACTGCAATTGCTCCAGTTAATCCAACATTTTTACCGAGGGTAGGATAATTTTTAAATCGGAAGATTTATAGTCCAGCTGAATATTTTTTCTTTACTTGTATTGTTTCTGTACAGTCAAATGATGAACGTGAGATGTGCTCAAGGACTGTCTACTGCACAAATATTGACAAAAAGGTGGAATATAATTAATTATTTAATTCTTAGTTTTCAGTATTTTGATTTCAACCTTTGACTGCTTTGTGTGCTTAAGACATCTTTTCTTTAGATTTCTCAAGCAGATCTTAAACTCTTCTTTGAATCTATATGTGGAGAGGTTGGTTGGTTCTACTCTTTGCGTCTTTCAACTCTATCATTTATTTTTTCTAACTACTATTGGATGCAATGCTGATTTTTCAGAAATAAATGATGTCACTTTTTAAGCAATTTAATAATATGGTACAGGTGTACCGGCTCAGATTACTTGGCGATTATCATCATTCAACGAGGATTGCTTTTGTTGAATTTGTGATGGTTTGACTCTTCCTGTACTAATATAGAATAAATTGCCATGTTGTTTTAACTCTTCTGCTATTTCTATAATGAATATTCTGAATGATGATACTGCTCCGAGAATGAGTTTTCATGGTAAAATATGCATGTGCGTATCCAATAGTCATGTAATGTTTAGCTTAGTCACCTAAATTCCTGCATTCTTATGTATATCTGATACACAAGCCTAACATGATATCATTTATATAATACACAAGCCTAACTAGATTAACTCTAATACTCCCCTCTTAAATTCGAGAATATATATCAAGCAAACCCAGCTCGTCACTCACAAACATAAATGGGGTTCAGCTGAGTGGCCTGATAAAATAATATTAACAATCTCTTCTTTGGAAGAAGTGAACAATATGTCTATTTTTTTGGGATATGGCATATGTTGAAGTGAACTTCATGCCATATAAACAATTGCTTGAGTTTTTAACAATGCATTCCTTTAGCATTAAGGTTATAAATATATAGTTAGTCTTTTAGTAATGGCTTGAGTTTTGAGACAAGTAGTTAGCTAAAAAGTTGAACACAACGGCTGATCTTGGACATGACAAAAAATATGATCTCGTCAACTCACATGTTTAGGGGGCACTTGAAGGGGGAGTATCAAGGGTATTAATACATAATTGACCGCCCTTTTCTTAAGGCCTCTAGCATAGCTACGCCTTTCAATACTATAAATTCTTTAAATATATAACAACTTCATTTGAGGTCGCATACTGCTTTAAATTTGCACATGTTAGAGATTTGTAGTTTTTTACAATTTGAATTCAATAAATTTCAAATGAAACCCTCTTAACTTGGAAACCTCTCATTTCAGGCTGAGAGTGCAACTTCAGCACTGAACTGTAGTGGTGTGGTTCTGGGATCTTTGCCCATAAGGTATGAGGAAATGTGTGTCTCTTGCACCTTTATTGTCTGTTTGCGCAATGCAACCTGAAACTAAACACATCCGTTTTCGCAGGGTGAGTCCCTCTAAGACTCCCGTGCGTCCCCGTGCGCCGCGCACATCCATGCGGTTGAATCTTGGAGTTCCGTGAGATGCATAACTGCAGTCAGTCAGTATATATACAACACATATGCCATATCTATCTTTTGGTTAATTTGAGAACAATTAGTATTAGGAATTAGATGCATAGAGGTGGCTACTAGGCTTTTTGACCTATACATATGAACAGAAACTAACTATGATCTATTTCTTCCATTTAAATTGGATGCTCAGCATTTAGATCTATCTATTGTATTTGTTAGTGCAAATTCCTTCTCTTTCTGCAGAAAGGAACATGAAGGAAATCTATTCAAATTTATGAATAGCTAGTTGGCGTCAATCTTATTGGATGAGTGGTCCAGACCAGATCGAACTAGATTGTTAGTTGAGCTGTATTAGCTAGTTGGCTATGTGAACCTGTTTGTCCCATTGAACTAGATGATCTAGTATGTTCTGGAATCAGTATAGGCTTGCTGGTTGATCGTCTAGGTGTTCAATCATTGCTTGACACTTTTTTCATTGATTTTAGACTGTGTTGATCATACTTTGTTTATTCACAGCTCTACCACTAATAACTCAACAACTCATCTTATTTTTATATTTTCTTGAATGAAGTTGAAAAGAGCTCATCTCTTGTCTTGTCCACGAGGAATCTGTCCCACAAATCTACTTGACATTTCCCAAAAATCGCTTTGATGGGCTAATTGATAATTTTTTTATATAAATATTAATTGTTAACTTCATCAAATTATTCCCCTAGCACTTATTTATTCTCTCTCTTGTTTCCTACCCCTTTTGTAAAAAAAAAAAAAATCATTTTATTGTTTATGTTCAAGAGATTTGCCTTTCTTCTTAATCAACAAGTTTTGAATGACAATTTCACAATTTATTCAAAGGATGTCATTTAATGTGCCACTTATGATAACTCTAGGTTGAATCTTTTACAATAGAGTTGCACTAATTCTCAACCCTAACCTTTTGATGCGAAGACTTTTACATTATTGATGATCGATTACAAGATCAATTGACCATCTAATCACGTGAAGACGTACTCTTACAAATACATAATTAATCACCTGATTCGAGGAGAAATTTGCCTTGACCTTCACTTAACCAATATTGATTAAGCTTCTAATTAATTCAATTCACCATTGCTATTCCAATTTTTATTCAATTAAATATTAATTCTCACAGTTATATCTACAACTGACAACACATGGAAGTAACTAATCCCAATATCTTTATTTATTTGTTATTTAATTATTCTTAAAGATCTAAAAGTAAGTAACTATCTACCAAAACCTGCCTTGGATAATCCAAATACATGATGCGCATTCTACTGGCCAGCTCTATCTCAGGTATGTCACAAGTGAGGAGAAGATTTTCCTTTGCTTCTTCATGAAATTATTCCATTTGTTTCTCAAATCGGCTCTACGAGTTTACAATACTCGGAGAAGGTCTCCGATTCTTTGGAAATTACTATGAACATAGATTCCTAAGAAAGGTTGACCATTTTAATAAGAATATACAAACCCTTAAAAAAATAGCTGACAATTTGTAAAACTTTTCCAATTATCCACCCCTTTATGCAAATTTCAAGTTCTAACACAATTATCAAAGCAATCGCAAGAAACATTTCAAAAGAAGATTTAAAAGATGAAGATGATTATATAAGCAACAGCTTAATTAATTTTCTGGTTTATTTTTCAGGGTCGTCAGGGTCGGGGAGGACTGAGTCCGATCGGCCAGCGTCGGAGAAGAGGAGGCTGAACCGCCTGCAGCAGGAGGCGGCGGAGAGGGAGAGGCACACGAAGAGCGGCGTTCCGACCATGATGAGGCCGACCGGCACCATCCACAGCTGCGAGTTGATGGGGTGGAACACCACGCCCCACCACGCCAAGAGACCAACACCGGCGAGCCCAGTCAGCGCCAAGAACGCATTGGACGCCGCTGGCAATGACCGATCGTCCTCCACGGCAGGATCATTCGGGGGATCGCCAGGCATATTCCGGTGGCCGGAGGGATTGGTCGGGGACTGAGTTGGAGAGGAGGGCCTGCAGATGAATTATTTATAGTGGTGATTTGGGAAAATACTTTTTTAAGTTTAGTAATTTTATTGGAAATTAAAATATTTGGAAGATGAGAATGCATATTATAATTAATTTCAATATGAAAATTCTTCACAAGAAATTATGATCCTTTTAACTATATCACAACAGTATTTTGAAGAATATTTTTTAAAATATTATAAAAATTATTATGTAATTGAAATCATGGTAGGATTTTTAAAATTTAAATATTTTCAAAAGAGTCCTCATATTTCTCTCATTGAATCCCGATCCATTTAAAATTTAAATATTTTGTTGAAGAAAGTTAAATTTATATACCAATGAGGACATTTAAAGTCGCTAGAATGGCATATTGCTCATTACAAAATTTAATTAACAAAAAGAAAACATTTTCAAAAATTAATAAATAAATATAAATAGGATTTTATTGCCCGTGCAAATATGTACCATCACAAATATTTTTTGATTTAAATTTTTTTATTTAATACTATAATATAATTTCTAAATCTTTTTATGTAAATCTGTATCAAAAAGACAGTTTATTGTATCCCAAATATCTATTTTTTATTTTTATTTTTAATTTGTACCCCATAATCCAATTAAAGAATATAAATCCTAAAATAAAATTATAAAAAAAAATTTAGCTTAAACAATATAATTTGATTGGAAAGCTTTATCCTAAGATTATATTATATATATATTTAAGATTTAAAATTTTAAAATTTAATGGCTCAGTTATAATGAATTTAAATCAATAATATTTTTCCTCTAATATTTATATTTTCTTTTAGATTATAATATTTAAAATAAAAAATTTAGATATTAATGAATATAATTTATATTCGAAAAAATATTAATTTAAATAAAAATTAAACCCCCCACAATCGCTTAATTAAAAAAAACTCTAAGGCACCTCATCGGTCGGATGGGGCATCGGTCGGATGGGGGGGGGGGGCCGACGAGTTCGCATTTAGGGGTGTCAAAAATCAACACGACCCGACGACCCAACCCGAATCGACCCGAAAAAATCGGGTTCGGGTTCAAATTTTTCGGGTTCGGGTCGGGGTTCGGGTTGGGGCGCGGTCGGGTTGAAAATTTCGGATTGGGTTCGGGTCGGGTTCGGGTTGACCCGTTTAATATTTGTGAATTTGAGGGTTAACCAATTTTATTTTGAAAATTAAGATATTTTTATGTATATTAATATCAATATAGTATGATCATGATGAAGTATTGAGATAAAAATGAAGAATTATAGGGAAAATAACGAAAAAAGATGTTTTGAATTGATTTTTTCGGATTATTCGGGTCGGGTCGGGTTGGATCGGGTTCGGGGGTTTCGGGTTGAAATCGGATTCGGGTCGGGTTCGGGTTGGCAGTTTAAAAAAAAAATTTTCCCGACCCGAACCCGACCCGACCCACTCGAATTGACACCCCTATTCACATTATATATATATATGTATATATATAAACCCTTTATTTATATAAAATTTATGCAGGACACTTTGCTTTGCAAGGGAAAACAATAGCATGTTAATAATGTTATAGAATAACAAACCTACAGCATTACATATCATGTGCCAAGCAAAGTTTTATAGAAACAATCCAAAAGAATAGAGAAAAATCATTGTCAAACTGCATTGTCAAACTGTTATAAAATTTATTGGAGCAAAAAATTATATCGCTTATCTCAAAGGTCCAGTATCACCAGCCCCACAGTAAGCTTTGTTGTAAAGTTTATTGATCTATACTCGATTGTAAAACCAGCACCTTTTCAGCCGTCAAAGCCTTGACTGACGGCTAGCATTTGCTGGATTCTAGCTTGGCTGCAAAGTTGGTTTGATTTTGTTGTGGCACTGGCAATTGATATGGAGAAACCTGTGGAGTTTGCGGCTTTTGTTGTTGTTGTTGCTGCTGCTGCTGCGACTGCAACTGAAACATATGAGGATTCAATTGCATTTGTTGGTTCATGTTTTTTGAGGGCGTAGTTTCGCTGATCTCTCCAGTGGCAAGTTTTAGACGCTGGACTTCAGCACTCAGTGCTTCATTCAGCACTGGATAATACATGGCGATCACCAGGAAGGGATTAGTTGGATAGCAACATAATAAGAAAGCCTAGATAGTAAGAGACCTAGATAGTAAGGAGATCAAAACACCAATACTAGATTGAGAATTGTGTTAGGTCTAGACAACAAATCTTAAAATTTATCCAACACTTCTCTGATAAGTTGAATCCCAAAAAAACAACAATTAGCAAATAGAACTAATCAGCCATCCGCTAACAAAATCAAAATTGCTTATTCGCATATACCAAATCAAATTTTATGGGCTAATGTTGGTATCGAATTCATCAAATAGAGAACATGTAGAAGGCACCCACTGTATGGGACACCATGATACATCAAGTTTTGGTTCCATGATGTTCAGCTGACATTTCATGATTTAGTTCAGTAATTTAGTTGAATATTTAAACAAAACACAGACTCAGAAGAAGCTTTAGAAACCAAATAATAGACTAAAATAACATCGAAATTCAAAAAAAAAAAAATCAAAGTTGTTTGTGTCCAAGTTTGATATAACTACAAAAAAACAGGAATAGAGTAGTACAAATCCTCCTACAAATAACTCCTTCCTAATCATTCAACTTTTAGATAAATTTGCCAGACAAATAGAATGGAAGATCCTGAACTGATGTTATAACTTTAACTTGTAGTTGTGATTCTGCTAGGTCACACACGACAACAATTTTACCGTTGCGCCAAGACTACCCTTCATAGAATGATAACTAACGTAAATAAAAAAATCTCCAAATTAAAGATGAATTGCCCAAAACAAATTACTTTTTGACCAAAGCCTAAGGCATTGATTTGTCAGTTAGCTTATAGAGAAACTACTGTCTGAGAAGGATAAAACAAATTTAAAGGAAAAGAATAATACAAGGGCAGGAAAGATACATTAAAACTTGATCATGCCATGAAACTCAAGAGTGGGAAAAAGAAAACAAAATAAGAACAATAATTTTTTTCCAAAAAAAATGAACTTTAGAAAATCATGAAGTCTATGAAGTACATCAAATATTTCAAGCAAAGCAACCATCTATGTATTCTTACGACCCTGAGTTTAGATCCCCACGGGATGGGCTGATGGTTAGGGCGTGAGTGTTGCCACCTTGAGGTCTAGGAGTCAAAACCAAGCAAAGTCAATGTGCCCGTCCTCCTCACGGCCACAGTATCCGGGATAATAGCCCCCGTGATTTATCTCCTCTGTGTTGGCCCTGGGACGGGTTGGCGGGGGCGTTAGGGGCGAGCGAATTGCCTTTTGTCCACCTTACGATCCCGAGTTTGGACAGTCCTTCAATCTTATGTTAAACTTCTTTGAAGCTCCTATGATATCTATGTAAATATAGATTGTAGCCCTTTCTTCGACCTTGAGAAATTCGTGTTGGCACAGCTAAATCAGCAGGAAAAGAACCAGACCAACATGCTAATCTAATGGCATACCATTAAAGGACCAAGAGCAAACAAATAAAAATAAAAAAAAAAAGGGAAATCGTATATCACGTGTCCACTTAGTTAATCTGAACCTACTGATGTGAACAGAAAAGCTTAAAACTTTAAGTTGGACAAATATCCTCGACAGTAAAGTTGTTCCACCCTACTGTAAAAATATATAGATTTTACTGTCGAAAAAGAATAAAAACTCAAATAACGCAATAAAGTATAAATCAAGAACCATTCTGCATTAACCAACTAGAGACAAAGTCGAGAAATCCAAAGAAACCATTGAGCTCAAGGAACTTGGCAAGACTTGTGTACCAAAAAATTTAACTGGAAAGCAGACACGAGCAAATCCAATCTACTAAATCATGCATCTAACAAAGATAAATTGACTGCATTAACGAGAAAAGTAGTAATGATTTAAGAGGAAAGGTATTTGTTTACTAAGTAGCATAGCAAATTGGAATTGAACATTTATTTTCTCAACAAATTCTATAGCATGAAGGAAACAAACAAGAGCAGCCCCATATCACGATGCATAAATTATCTCAGAGTATATCTATCCACAATGGCATAGATGAATCTATTACAGAGAACTTGAAAGCAACTACACAGAAACATGGGCTTGAACTTAGAAAAATGAATACTACTATAAGCAACTTCATAGGAAGTAATAGCAATTAAATTGTTAAATATTTCGTTTCAAAACTAAAATTAGAGCAAATTTTGAGTCAGCAAAGGATATGAAGCACCAAAAAAGCATGTTAATCATATTTTGTCATATATGAAGCAGCAGTTTAGATAATCACTCACCCCACATGACACAGAGAATAAGTACCTAATCACTTTCGAGGAATACATCATGGGAAAACTATGGGTAAAGTTTTGCGTCCATACTTGATGATGGTATTATAATATTTAATGGGTTCAAGCCAATAAAAACTGAAGTGTAAATTACCGCCAAATGCAGAAACCATTTTGTAGCAGCTAAAATATCAGACTTACATTATTGGGTGACATAGATAATGACACATTCTATTGTACAGACCACAGAAACTTGCATTAATAGATAGTGCACATCAGTCCATCTCGTCCCAACCAGAAACAAGCGTATTCCAGATAGAAGATGCGTCTTTTGAGTACTATGCAGATGGCATATGCCAGCTTTGGATTTTGGGTCAATGAAATCACCATCAACCCAAGCAAATTTGAGAATTTTTTTGCAGATTCTATTGAAAAGATTCTCTTAGAATGCTTAGAATTTAAAGATTATAGGTTAATTGAGTGTCATAAGTGTTCCGGAAGCAAATAAAAAAAAACAAATCTCAATTTATAATTACAGAATAACTGTTTAATTGCCATTAAGGAGGAAAACAACAAGAGAAAAACAAACTTTAATGTGTCTATAATGCACATGAATTCATTCAATAGGAAACATAGATGAAAGTGATATCACAACCACTACATGATCCTCTAATTCTACGTTGATGGAAAGGTTTTTTCCTGATAATTTTGTCTTTCCTCATGATTTACTTTTTTATGGAATGAAATCTTGAAGCAAAATAGTTTGACATTAAAGTTACCATTTTTCAGATGTGCTTGTTGCTCCATGGCTTGGAGACGTAATTTCAATTCATTGTTTTGACTTGCAAGTCCAGCCGAGTCCCTCTGCAAGCAGATGGTACTACAACCCATCAAACATTTTAGAACATATACAGATGTTTATCAAGAAGTACTAGAAACCAAACCTGTAGTATGATCAATTGTGCTGATAACTTAGTAGCCTCGTTTTGTAAGATGTGCACCTTATGCTCCAATTCTGAAATATAATGCATTTTCCGCTCCTTAGAACGAGCAGCTGAAAGGCGATTGGCCAAAATTCTGAAATCCAAAGCATAGAAGTTGATAAAAATTCTGAAATCAGCCAATGAGTTTAAATAGTTAAGCTCAAAACTTGAACTTTGAGCTCTAGAAAAGCACCTCTTCACTTTTTTAGGATCTGCTAAAGCAATCTCTGCAAGCTTCTCATCTGCCATAATCTTCTTCATCTCAATACTGTTAAACTCGCCATTACCGAACTCCAAATTGAACGTGTTCATTGCCTTGTCCATCGAACCACCACGTGAAAGTTGTCCCATCTGATTTCCAGGCGAGAGTGGAAACTTGGGCAACTCATCCCCATGCTGTAACTTTCCCATGCAACTGTGCATGGAGAAACTCCTTCGATGCCGCAAACTAATTGGCGTCAGATCCCCTGCAGCGCTTCTCAAGTCCCCTTCCTTCCTCTCCCTGCTGCAACCTCCATCACCGCAGTTCTCGTTGACGCTGCTCTCCGCCTCATTCTCGCTGCTGTCAGCCCCGCTCGTCCTCGTTCCGCTCATCTTGCTGCACGCCACAAGATCCTCGTGCTTCTGCTCCGTTCCGGAAGAGTTCAACGTGTCCAAGCTGTCCATGTAAGCAATGATCAAATCGTCCACAGCTGCTATTTCCGACTTGCAGCGGTCGCCTACGCGGACTACCTCGGCGACGTCGTTGTATACTAGCTTCGGGGAGGGCATGGGCTGCAACGCAGGGTGCGAAGGTAGGGGGAGGCCGAAGACTACATCACTGTGGGAGCGGCGGTGCGCGCTGCGAGGGGGCAGGCCATCACGCGGTGCCGGGGTAGGAGAAGCAGGCGTCCGGTCGTCGATTAGCATGGGGTCCACTATCAAGGACCGAGGCGGAGGAGCACGGGTAGCGAGGTGGGGCAATGAATTAAAGCCAAGGGGTTGGGAAAGTGACCGTGAGTGAAATGGGAGCGCCACCGTTGAGGAGGAGGTCGGAGAAGGAGGGATCGGCGGAATGCTTGGCCTTTTGGAGGAGTCGATGGCTTCGAGGCTGAAGTTGGGAGCAAAGTGGCGGAACTGCTGAGTGAAATTGGGTCGATCCAATGGACTGGGAAGCAGAGATGACGATGTAACGGCGGAGGAATGGTGGAGGAGTTGCGTCAATTCGGTGCGCCTCTCATCCATGTCTCCTTTTACAGTTCTCACGGTTGCTTTTGCCGTCAGAGGAGGAAGAGGCGGAGGAAGGAATATATACAATGGTGGTAGAAGGATAATCCGACAAGAGGTCGGCCGGCTGGCGGCGGAGGAGGAGGAGCCGAGTCCACGGCGGAAGAGCCAAAGTGAGAGAGAGGGAAGAAAACAAAGAGGCGAGAGCGCAGTTGTACTGTTTTTTTGTCGTCGCTATTGTCGCTGCGCGACTCGTGTCCACTCTCGCTTTCTCTCGGGCGCAGAAAGCCGAGCGCAATCTTCAACGACACGGTCCGGGCAAATCAACTAGGACCCTCTAAAAAACCTCCCCGCCCTGCGCCATCGGCTGCTTCCCGCTGGTGGAGAAATCCGTATCCTGATCTAAACTAAGCAGCGAATCCGTGCCCACGATCCCCTCCTGTGCGCCCGTCTTTTGTTCCGTGCGGAGAAGCTCAGCGGGGCACCGCCTGCGTGTGCCGCTTCTTAAAGAAACATTAAAACATACCCCACCGGACTCACCCACCCCACGTACACTCCCGGGTCCCACATTTCCCACATTTATAACCCAGGTACAAAGCGGAGTAAGAATAATCCAGTTGGCGCCTTACCGCACGCGCACTAACGGCCCGTGCAAAATAACC
Source organism: Boesenbergia rotunda (assembly GCA_024364735.1). Classification (NCBI taxonomy): domain Eukaryota; kingdom Viridiplantae; phylum Streptophyta; class Magnoliopsida; order Zingiberales; family Zingiberaceae; genus Boesenbergia; species Boesenbergia rotunda. The sequence continues at coordinate 177,788 of JAGFNQ010003492.1, forward strand.
CGGCCCGACCGGTGAAAACCATTTGATTTAATTATTTATTGTGATTACTACTATCTATTAAATAATAAATGCAATATTAAGGAATGGTTTTGATCATAATGATTACTTGCTTTTAATTTTCATTGAGGATTTCTATTTATTATATATTTTCCCCCACAAATATGGCAAATATGTGGATTTCCAATTTCAGCATTTGAATTTTCTCCAAGTGCCGATTTCAGATCTTTAGTCTTTACTTCAGTATTTGACAATCAACTGAAATGATTTTATCATCAATTTATAGTCATTTTTTAAACATCAAAACCCCTCGGTAAAAACACTCACTTCTCCCCAATATATGCAACCAATTAGAAGTAGACAACGTGATGGTCGCGCTTCGTCGTATTCTTCCACAACTAAACTGTTACGGTTGAAGCCTATTTGACATAGAACAATGGATATCATTCGCCACATGGAAGAGATGTAAAGAACCTTCTCATCATTCCTCTATGCATGATTGATTCAAATAAAGAATATAAAAAAACACTTGACGTCTTATTCACCAATTGTCTCATTATATATATATATGTGAAAGGCTAATAATAACTCAAATCTTTGTATTTGTATTGCTTAATTGCTATTAGTGCAAATCTTAGTATTCCAAATTAGTTGGCGAAGGTCTTGAAGCCAAGCCACAAAAGCAACGAGGAACAAATCGAAAGAAACATCTTAGGACATGCTTCAAACTAATGAAATCTTCATATAAGCAACATTTTGTGCCTACCTTCACAGTTCACACTAGTGAACTCAATTCATCATCTTTCTCGGCATCCTCCAGTGGGTGCTGCTGCTGCTGCTGTCTGTTTCTGTTTCGACGGAACTGGCTCTTTGCATTCAGGAATCAACTTCCAAATAATTCCCATGGAGATCAACAGAAGTCCAGTAGAATGCTGCTCTGTCAAAGGTTTTGTGAATATTATGTAAGACAGCAGAAGTGTGACGGCCTTTCTTGCGGTAGTCACCTAAGAAACACATCAATTTTACGTGATTATTAAGTGTTTCCAATATCGACGAGGAGAAGCTGCTGAGTGATCAGACAAACCAAGGCAGTTGTTGCAGCACCAAATATCGCGACAAGTGATAACACCGATACTTGACCAATGAAAGTTGCCATGGCTTCGAAGACTAACACCGCATAAACATACAGATGCTGCACTCAGAGATGGGAATAGAAAACAATTGCAACTCAAATGACATTCTTTTCGAATAATTTGAAGTAGAAAATAAGAGAACATTATGTCTTTTTTGTGCTAAGCTGAATGATCCTTCCAACTTAGGCTTCATGTTTTTTCAAGCTTTAGTTAATAATTTGGAAATTACATAACTCCATCAAAGAACCTAGCTACAAGATGAACTAAGATTTCACAAAACAATTGCAACTCAAAAGACAGATTCCTTTCAAGTAATTTGAAGTAGAAAATAAGAGAATGTCTTTTTTGTGTTAAGCTGAATGATCCTTCCAACTTAGGCTTCATGTTTTTTCAAGTTTTAGTTAATAATTTAGAAATTACAGAACTCCAACTGCACATGATTTAATCTAACTAATAGCGAAAAAGATTCAGATTGTGGATGCCGAAGAACTCACCTTATTGCAGGAGTTCCAGGCCTTGAAGAGTTCCCCAGTTAAAAGCATTGGCGGAATCAGTAATGGTAGTCCCACCACAGTTGAGCAGAAGAGCATCTCCATCTATCACATATTTGACAGAAACCAATTCAGGTCAGAAATGCGAAATTTAGCAGCTACGAAGAGATACCCAATTAATACGGGATACAAGAGCATAGAATATGGAGTCACCTGAGTGGTTTCTGGATTCATGGTAAATATAGCCTCCTGAAAGTTGCCCACAAATGAGTCCATCACAAGGGCACTGCTGACCATCACCACTCCTATCACACTAAAGTTGGGAGACGTCTGGGCATCAGCCAAGGTAAAGACGATGAGGCCCGCAACAAGAAGCACTGCTGATATGTATTCTTGCGCAGGATATTTGCGTCTAAGACCTGGAATGAAGGCTCCGATTACCATAACCGGCAACACCTGAGACACACAAGACTTGCTCATAGAACGACAGATTGTACCTTCAGTTTCACAATGAATACATCTTCTACTCCAACTAGTTATCTTATGCTAATGAACAAGAAAAAGAATGTCATTAAACTCGAAAGCATGTCAAACTAATTTAGACATGGACTTCAATGCAAACCATATGTTGTCAAACTCTAATAGTATCGGATACAGGTAGTTGACATAAATCGAATTTCAATGGCATCAACGAATCTAAACATTCAGACCTTTAAACAGACAAACACTACAATTGCATCCAATCTGAAGGATAATCAAAGAGCCGAAAGAAGTATGAAGACAGACCTTGGTAGATTTAAACATCAGCTGTGCTGGGTAATTCAAGAAGGCCAGGGACCCTTTGGTTAATCCATTCGAACCCATAAGAACAGTGGACAACTTAACATAAGTCTTCCATGGATTCACCATCTGAGTCGTGGTGAAGCCCTGCAGATGTATTAGGGCAAGATACACAAATCCTTGCACAAACGTGAAGTACCAACCGTAGCTGCAAGTAAATAGTAGGAAATCGATTTAAGAAACTTAATCAAGATCAAGAGTAAACTGAAATGGCAACTGAGAACGATACCTGAATTGCAATCGATTGTAAACATATTCCTGAAACAAATAAACAAGGAAGAAATGGAGCAAAATTTAGCACAAATTTGGTCTGGTGAGGTAAGCAATCTCAATAAGATCAGATTAGATTCATGAAAAAAAAAACCGAAGTAGCTGAATAAGAATCGCATTAGAAAGAGAAGAGATTACATGTAGTAGAAAAAACCTTGGACAACACCAGATTCATGAAAAGGAATCGAAGTACCTCACAAACGCCATTAATAAGGTACCCGAAGAAAAAACCAGAGGAACACAGAAGGAACTGCTGCCACTTCGGCCTCCCGGTCAATGAGATACCAAACAAAGACCTAGTTTGCTCTTCTCCGTTCATTTCTCTCCCGAAGACTTGGAGAACAGAGCAGCAAATGGCAGCAACACAGCGCTTCCTGCCTTCAAGAAAACAAAACGAGATAGAAAACACGAAGGAAGAGAAGAATCGCGCCGCTTTTCCAACGTAAAGAACCGGCGATCCAAGCCGAACGGCGTTCTTCTTCTCTCCTCGCCTCTCCTCTGTTCTGTTCGATGCATTTAAGTAAAGAGAGAAAGCTTTCGGTTCATGGAAAATAACCAAAAAAGCCAAAATATAAAAAGCAAAATTGAGCACCATATTTGTTATTTACGAACGGATGCGATCAGATGGGGCAGGGGATCGACGGCTGCATGACAACACCGCCGCGTCGTTTCACTCTGGAATCTGAACCGTCCACGTCGCGTTCGACGGACGGCCTTTACTGCGAACGCTATCCCCCAACGCGGATGGGATCCTCTTATTCCTGTAGTCCCAAAATCCCTGGTTCCCTGGTCCATATCTACATTATAAAAGGCCCACATGCACAGCAGCACGTGCACTCAGCGAAGCCGAACACCGTTTCGACAGCGCCCTCACTCACGGGATCTCTGGCTCCAAAATCATTGGTCCCTCTCTGGTCCACATCTGCATTATAAAAGGCCCTATCATGTGCGCAGCACGTGCACTCAGCGAAGTCGAACACCGTTTCGAGAGCGCCCAAAATCCCTAGTCCCTCCCTGGTCCATATCTGCATTATAACAGGCCCTATCACGTGTGCAGAATGTGCATTCAGCGAAGCCGAACATCGTTTCCACAGTGGCCTCTCTCACATGAACAGAGAAACTTCACCTTTTCTCTCTCGATTTTTACCCGAAGCCCTAACCAGTTGTGACCTTCCCGGATGGGATCATCTGCCCCAAAATCCCTGGTCCACGTCTGCATTATAAAAGGCCCTATCACGTGTGCAGCACGTGCACTCAGTGAAGCCAAACACCGTTTCGACAGCGCCCTCTCTCACGTGAACAGAGAAACTTCTCCTTTTCTCTCACGATTTTTACCCGAAGCCCTAACCGGTTGTGACCTTCCTCTCAGTGCCTCCTCCCGCAGACCTTCGCCTGCCCCGACGCCGACCTACCCCGACTCGCCCCCACGCAAGCAGCCGCCGACCTTCGCCCGACGTCTCCATCGCCCCCGACTCGGCTCCACGCAAGCAGGCGGCGACCTTTGCCCGACGTCTCCACGCAAGCAGGCGTCGACTCAGGACCTCAACGCCTTGCGACTCCGGCGCGAGAGAGAAGGAGAAGTGCGTTTTTCGCGTCGGGTAGGGCTCTTCTGGCGTTTCGGCTTCGCTGAGTGCACGTGCTGCGCACGTGATAGAGCCTTTTATAATGCTGATGTGGACCAGGGAGGGACCAGGGATTTTGGAACCAAAGGATCCCATCCGCTCAATGCCTCCTCCCACCGACCTTCGCCCGCCCTCGACGCCGACCTTCGCCCGACGTCTCCATCGCCCCCGACTCGGCTCCACGCAAGGCGTTGAGGTCCTGAGTCGACGCCTGCTTGCGTGGAGCCGAGTCGGGGGCGATGGAGACGTCAGGCGAAGGTCAGTGGCTGCTTGCGTGGAGGCGAGTCGAGGAAGGTCGGCGTCGGGGGCGGGCGAAGGTCGCGGGAGGAGGCACTGAGAGGAAGGTCACAACCGGTTAGGGTTTGGGGCAAAAATCGCGAGAGAAAAGGACAAGTTTCTCTGTTCGCGTGAGAGAGGGCGCTGTCGAAACGGTGTTCGGCTTCGCTGAGTACACGTGCTGCGCACGTGATAGGGTCTTTTATAATATAGATGTGGACTAAAAATTTTAGACTAGAGGATCTCATCCGTAATTTACCACGCATAGAATTGTTTCCTTTGGTCCCGTTGTTTTTGTCCAGTAATGCAGAGGTATGAACGAAGCGATTTGCTAATTGGTCCGGTAATGCTGCAAATTCGCTGGTGTCGGAAATTGATTTTTTTTAATTAGTGTAGAATTAATTTGGGTCATTAAATGGATATGGAAGATGCCATTAAGGCCAAGAGATATGATATGTGCGACAAAACCGAGATCATGACATTAATTACTGGGATATAACATTTGTGTAATCGTTAAAAAAACATTAGTATATAGGATTTTATTTCATTTTTATTAAACAGCTAAATTCTCTAATTTGTCACGGCAGATACGAGCTCATAGCAAGCTTACAAGTCGCCAGCTAAGCAGTCAACGTCAAGTCCACGTGCTCACGGCCAAACAATAAGCAGGTCATGCGGCCAGGTCATGAGCTCAACACCAAACGTTAAGCAAGCTTGCGACTAGTTGTTATAACATGCTTACAAGTAAGTCGCGACCAACGCCATCAACCGGCAAGTCCATGAGCTCACAGCCACCAAACCTTAGACTCACAAGTAGACGCAAAGGGACGATAACTTGCAAACAACAAGTCTCAAGCCTTGAATACGACGATCCAAAAATCAAATTTTAAGGTCAATTAGCATGCTTAATAGTGAAAAAATATGCAATAATGTCGCACTAACACAATCTATTAAACTAAATTGGAAGAATGGGTAGACAATTCGATATCCGAGTAGGAATCAACGTTTTCCGCCGCCACCTCCGAGTTTAGGTCCTTTCGAAGCTTGACCTTTTGGTGCACTCCTTGTTTGCGTCTTCTGTGTCTTTGCAGCCAATTCAACCTTCTTTGCATTCTTCTCGTCTTTAGTTTTCTTGATTCGCTCTTTGATTTCACTGCAAAATTTTGAGAGAACCAGTTGCACAGGAAAGTTATTCACCAGTCGAACCAACAACGAAAACCACCTCTTGAACAAACAATATATCACGTACACAGCATATAGTTTTAACAGTCGCAAAAAAGAACAAACCTTTGAAAGATATACAATCTACAGCTTTCGATCAAGCTAATTACTGTCCCAACCATGCTGAAGTTGACTAAAATTTACACAAAAAGCTGAATGCAATAATACAGATCAAAGATTTATCCGTAAATAAAATTTCATTAGTTTGCTAATTATAGTGCAATCGTACAGTTGAAACACACACATGGAACAAAAATGTTCTTATATTTCAAATGTCAATATCGGACAATGCCTAGTTTTTAGTAAAATTTCGGGCTAAAATATCAACTGTAAAATCTTAACATGCAGTCTCTAATTTCTACACGTAGAATGCTTTTATAACTAGCTAATTGACTTTAAATCATAGTTGTCAAAATGACGCTGAGTTCCAGGTTCAAACTAGTTCGAGTGCATTCCTTAGTATCATTATGCTTTTAATAACTAGCTAATTGACTTTAATGTCAGTATAGTGCCACAGTGCCAGAATAAAAGATGTATCTAGGTATGGTTTTGAAGTTGCAGGGTGAAAGTGAAGCAACCCTTAGACAATTTGGGCCAAGCTAGGCCAAGCAAGTTTAGGCCTCTGCATCTGAGTAAGCATAAAATTGAACCAAGCTACTATGACATATATGAACATGAATTTAAAAGGTGTAATCAAGATTTCTGACAGTAAGAAATGAACATCCAACAAGAACTCAGTGGTAGAAGATAGTGATAAGGTCTGCTTACCGCAATGCAGCTTCCCTTGCAGCATTTCGTACCTCTGGCTTCTCAGACCTCTTCTTCTGAATTACCTCTAGAGTAGCACCAACAATAGACCTAGAATAAGGCTTTTTTGTGGTTCGGCGCTTCTTCTTCACAGCTTCAGCATGAATATCCTAAAACGTAGAAATAAGTTATCAGCTTCTTATGAGCATCATACAAACACAAAATATACTAAATCACCTTCTTATGCTGCTTTCGGTACATTGCTGTCCAGCAGAGCTTTGCAGGCTTAAGTCGGTTGTGAAAGTACCTCTTGCATTTTGAATTGGAAAAAAGAAAGACCTGCAGTGACAAGTAGATAAACATTGGGAAAAAACTTTCATTATACTTCACGTGGGTGCTAATTAGTAATTTTAAATTCAGCTTTCACAGCCATACTTGAGCAGTTGGATGCTTTTTTCATACTAGATTCAAGCGATAAACCCAGCCTAACTGTTAGGCAAGGATGTTGATAATCAAATGGCGATTCATCCATTTAGAATGTTGCACAGGTGACTAATATTATGTGGCATGGGCGATGGTCAACAACTACGTAATAATGATACAAGTGGTTCAGACTTCAGACATAAACCCAGCCTAACTGTTAGGCAAGGAAGTTAACAATCAAATGACGATTTATCCTTTTAGTGGTGGCAAAAGGCGATTCGCTCGGTGGATTTAATCCCATGATGATAAGGCAGCCAAGGAGTTAGAAGTAGATTAATTAAAATTGTCAGTAATTTAAATTAATTGATGGGCATTCGCGCCAAATAGGTGAAGCCCATATGTTGGGGGTTGGTGAGGAAGTTCCAGGGCCGACGATTTTCCTCTTCCTTTTGTGGTGCTCGGCAGCAAGGAGAAGGAGAAGAAAGTCCTTTTAGAAGCAAAGGGAAGGAAAGGAGCATAGTCGGCTTGGCTTGGTGAAGTGCTCTTCTCTCCTTCATCTCCTTCATCTTCCTCTCGAGTGCTTCCTTGTGGTTGGCAGCTTGTTGGGCTCTTGGTGGCCGGCGGCACAAGGAAGGAGGACAGGTGACTAGGGTTTATATTATGTGGTGATTCCGGTTCTTGGTAGCATGGACCAACAACTGCTCTCTTGGCTCCCTTGATTAGTTCTATCATTTTATGATGTTAATTAATTATTATGTTCTTGATCATTGAAATTAATTATCCCTTTTATCGTCGTCGCGTCGAACATAGGCGATTCGGCTCCCGCCCCGCCTCCCCCAGCCCCTCTCCGCCCAAATCCCCCACGACTCTTCTCTTTACACAGGGCCATTGATCGCTTGACCATTTATAATGCCTCTAATTTAGGCATGAATGTTTGCTTTCTTGCACAGATGTGGACTAATAATATTATGAATGGCAAAAAATATGAGGACCATGATCAACAACTGCATAATAATGATACAAGTGGTTCACCTGAGAATCTGAACGCACAAAACGAATACCCTTTCCAGGATATATCTTGGCACCACTGAAGCGGCAGAGCTCAGTTCTGTGCATAAATAAGAGTATAAGACAGAAAAACCATGAGTACATCAAGTTTCACATTATAGGTACAACCAAATGCTACATCTTATGAAGGCACAAACAAGAAACATAAAAAACAGTGGAAAATGCTGAATATCATCTGTTCTAAGGTGTAATTAGATCACTAAAATTAATGTCTAATCCTTCTCTGACAACAATTTTTTCCATGTACCTTTTTAATGAGTTCAGGAATTGAAAATCTTAACGTACCTCGATTCTGGAAAATTACTGGGACTTAAATGACCAGAACTATGATGAGCAAAAAGTAAGGAGCATATTTTCTCTTATCCGTGCAAATAATTGTCCATCTATTTCATTCTTTTTCGATTGGTTAATATGCTGTTACTTTGCTTATAATTCAACCACTGTATGCGTCTTTCATCGGGATCCAGAAGGAAATTGACAAGACATAGCAATTCCTAACTCTAAATCTCTAATGCATGTTCCAGCATACAAGAATCTGACTCAAATTCCAACTACCCACGCAACTAAAATGCAAAAAACAGTCAAAGGAAGAAGTTTTAAACTTCCATGAACTCTTCCTCGTCGTCAAAATAATACATTTTGTTCAAAGATCACGAATTACGAGGGAAGAAGTGCTATCCTTTCGTGTTAGAGCGTCGTTCATTTCCTCACGCATACATGCAAGTCAGAGGCTCTATAATTTTTTTATACTCGAAATCCAGCTACAACAATGAAATGCTAGAAAATGCAATACTAACAATTCTAATATTAATCAAATCACCAACAAGAGCTCAAATGCTACCAAAAAAAATGGTTGCATCTCAAAGATCTAATAAATTTTTCCGAAAAAAAAAAAACACTTTTGACGAACCCCAAAAACAATATCACGCTGGTTCAGAAAAAAAAAGAAACCATCCTCTTGAATCGGAAAGAGAATAGAAAAGAAAGAATCGTACTTGAGAACCATGGTTGCCGCGGCTCTGCAGCCCCCTCTCACGAGAGGGAAACCCTAATGAGACCTATTTATACTAACCTTCGGACGAAGGAGAGTAGAACAGTTTTAGCACCTCCCTGCTAAATTTACTAGAATGCCATTGTTGATCTTGGGCCGTTGGACCGCTTGCCAGGCCAAATTAGTGATTAAAAATAAGGATTTTAGAATATTTTCCACTAATTTCCATAACAAATAAATAAAAGAATATATATATATATATATATATAACATTTTAAATCTGTATAATAATATTATTAGGGATTATGATATCTAAGAGTAAAGCTTTTACGGCGCTCAAAATAATATCTATCGAATTAGTAAAATTCGAAAAGGATTCCCAAGAATTTATAGGTCTTATAATTCATTATTAGACTTTTTTTTATATCTTATGGTCTAATTAAGAATTTAAATTGCTTCCTAACCAACTCTCAATTAATTAATTTTAAAAATATAAAATTAAGTTATATTAATGCTCTTTTTTCCTTTGTACCCCTAAAAAAATTTAGGTTATTAGTAATTTTAATTTTTTATCCTTCAAATTCTAAAAATTTTAAAAATAAAATAACAAACTTTAAAAACATAATTTCAAAAAATAAATCTATAATTACAATCTTTAAAAAACTATAAAATTAAAATTATAGAAACAAATTTATTAAATTAAAAAATTAAAATTTTAAATTATATTTTTAAAACTATAAAATTAAATTCCAAATTTTAACTAAATATATTCTCAGATAAAATTTACGCGTATTTATGTTTTATATTACACATGCAATGCGCATGCCGATCGCTGAAGCGGGGATGAGATTTGTTGAGCCGACTAAAGAGGTCATGTTATCCTAGATAAAGCAGGTACTTCACCCAGGTCACAACCTCAGCTCAAATCACTCCACGTAAGCTCCCAGGCTAAGAAATTTTGGCTGAGAGTCAGTCAAACTCCTGACCTAAATTCAGGGGCAGAGTACTCATCCTGAGAATAAGACTGAGTAACTCAGCTCTTCAAAGGTCGATTCTCGAGCTCGACTCACGAGCTATAGCTCAGCTCTTCAAACTCAACCCCGAGCTTTAACTCTTCACGCAAATAGCTATGCCACAAGTTGTATTCAGCAACAGACCAACAAAACTTCTCACTCTTGAATAAATAGCGGCAGCACCTAAAAAATGAGCTAAACGACAGGAAAAATATATCCTCACGAAGAAACACATACCTTAAACTCATCTAAATGCACTATAAAAAGCCCACAACCGACAAGGTAACGACGGTAAAACCTAAGGAATCATGGGAATATGACATTCTCCGGCAAATCTTTATAAAAAGGTATTTTCATCCCACAAGAAAGTGGGTGAAAATCCTAATTAATTCCTAATACGAGTAATCATTGGATTCATATCTGACTTGAGCGTCGAAGTGACTGCGCCAGAATGCCTCCGATCATTCTCCTAACTCACTTTAATTCTCTTTCCAAATATCCAAGGAGAACCCACGTCAGCCACTTTACGAAATTGATCCTCTTCTCTCAGACAATTCATCAGTGAGTTGGCTGCTGAGGAGCTTGAGCGACATCAATTGCTAATTTATAATGGTGCATAATCAAATAAGATAATGAAAGATAGCGATGCAAATCATGTTAACTCAAATAATAAAAGTGAAATAATATAATCATTAAATTATTTTACATAATTAATCTCAAACTAATGATGATGCAATAGTTCTCCGATGGCTTCTCCAATCTCTTGGGCAGTAACAGCTTGAGGAGGAGGTGGGCGAGGATTGCGTAGGCAGTCTGTAAGCCTTTGAACGAAATCAGCCGCTGATTGAAAGCGAAAGAAAATGAGAGCAACTTGTCCAATGACTCCGCCGGTGAGTGTTAGTATTGAAAGAGGCTCCATTATAGATGCAACGAAAATATAAGCTTTTAGGATAGTCTAATGAATAGAAAAGTAATGAATCTTGTGTGATTGCAAAGAGGATGGACAAGTGTTTCTTTTATAATGTTCATGGAAGGCTAAAAGAGAAAGGAAGAAGCTAATTTTAAGTAATTATGTAAGGAACAAGATTGTTTGATTAGATTGTTATATATCAACTAAACATGTAAGAAAATAGGAGTTTGTTAAGGGATTTTTCCCATTCTTTGAGTCTATTAATAATTAATTATCACATCACTTTCTATAAAATCACATTGATAGGCAAGAATATGATCTTCGATCATGGCAGCAAATGGCAATGTGCAAGATGATTAGTAGTCCTAGCCAGAGATGAAATGATAAAATTCATATGGGTGACCGTCCATTTGAAATCCATTTGTCCCTCATTTCTATGCTCATACAACTAAAACGGTCAAACGGACCAATTTGTGATGAGATGGGATAGATCGGTCCGTCAAAATCCTATCACAGGACGATCAGAAAATCTCTAACTCAATCCAATATAAATTGTGCATTAGATAGGTCGGACTAATTAATTATATATATATATATATTGAAAATTTCATAAATTCATGTTATTGAATTTTATAATTTCATAAATAAATATTTCTAAAAAAACTAATGAAATGTTTAATTTCTTATTTTAACTTTTCAATGTAAAATACAAATATAATCATAAATCTATCATCTATAATATAATTTGAAATTTATTTTTCCACCTCGGTCAACTTGCAATCAGTCCAAAGACAGGGTCATTTTGGTCATTTTGAAATTTATTTTTATTTCTCAATCTCGGGTCAACTCGCAATTTGGTTGGACTGGGTCACTTAGGTTGACTTTTAAATAAAAATTCAATTAATTGATTTAAATTATTTGATGAGACAGATAAATTCGATAAATCCAATTTCAAATTGACGATTTTAATACGAACTCTTGGATTTCTATTTTTTTTTATTTTCTAATCACCCTTAGCAACTGAAAGCACGGGAATTTTATCAGACGTCTTCTGATGTACATTGTTCTGTATAAGATTATTAGCCGTCCCACGTAATAGACTGATTGCTAATACATAAATATTATTATTATAAAATTTAAGAGTTAAAATTTAACAAAGTATGACCGTCCTTTCTACGTATTAGCCATAGTATCCGGATTAATACCCCTCATGATTTATCTCTTTCATATTGACCTTGGGATGGATTGACGGGGCGCTGGGACAAACGAATTATCTTTTACTAGCGTATAAGATTATTAGCCCTTGGGGTTTTGATGTAGTGGTAAGATGACTAATTACTATTTCAGATATTCACGATTCTTAATTATGACGTATTTAATGAAATTTTTTCTAGTCTAATATTTTTTATATAAGATTATTAGTTAAAGATGAATATATTCATCTATTTTCATAAATTATTTTTAAATTATACGAAAAAAATAAATAATGAAATAAAAATATATACCTATCAAATAACTAACAGATAGAAATCTTTTCCCAAAAATATATACCTATCAAAAATTAATTTATATTTTATCATAATAAAGTTATCATACAAGATTAACGTTCTTGGTAGCGGAGGTAAATGATCCATGCACATCAAGTCCGTACATTTGTAGGAAGAAACTCCATCGCAGACGTCCCGTCAATTTTGTACCCATAGTTTTAGCCAAATGTATATACTAATAATAAACAATTTTCATTGCTCTGTACAAAATAGACTCACGCACGTGTCTCTACGCCCACCGTGACATCTCATGATAAGACTGGCGGGTCCCACGGACTGAAGGTCGATTCAACTCGGTGCCGTGTGGGTTAGTGATGCGTACGTGCTAATTGAGTATAAATACTACATGTCCGTGTACGCTCGTATTGGTTGAATGTTCAAATCAAAGTCAAACCCGAGGACCGGCCCGCGCGTCCTTCGCCGAACCCGGCATTCTGGCCACCAGTACCGGCGGCGAAGTCAACTCCGAAGCCGGGCCAGCATGGTGGAGGGCCTAACGCCGCCACGGGGATCCCGATCGCTACCGCACCCCACCCCGGCTGCCGCGGGGGAAACGCCGGCGCCAGCTGCGGCCGCAGGAGGCGGTTGACGTCGCGGCCAACGAGCCGCACGGCCACGTGGACCACCCCGGGGCTGCGGCCCCCGTGGCGGGGGTGCCGGAGGCCGTAGCTGAGGCGGCGAATTGCCGACGGGTGACGGAGGCCGTCGAGGACGTCGGCCGGCTGGATCCGACACCATCCGAGCCTGGCTGCGCAGCCGAACGGCCGCTTGGAGAGGGCGACGAGGCAGATGCCGGCATCGTCGTTCTCGTCGCCACGGGTTGAGAGGAGGAAGGAAGGGTCGAGGGGGATGCGCAGGAGGTCACCCCAGGCGGGATCACCGCCGTCGGCGAGGCGCGTGCGGTGGAGCGGCGTGGGGAGGCGGTCGCCGTCGACTGCGGCTGCACCGGCGAACGCGGCGACGAAGGGGCGGAGTCGGAAGCCAAAAACAGAGGAATCGTCGTCTAGGTCCTCGGCAGAGATGACGGTGATCTCCATGGCTAGGTCTGCTCCCTTCATAGTTTCACTGTTTATGATCTGTCCCTTGTGTAGATTGATAGATTGATATAGAGAGAGAAATAGGGAGATGGGGGAGGGTGGAAAGGAAAGGGAAAGGAAGTATAGGGTTCGCTGGTGTGGAAATTTGGAGGAAAAAAATGGCGCGTGGAGTTGTAGCGGGAGGGAGGAGAGAGAGAAGAAAGTGGGAGAGAAAGTGACAGCAAACAAATATTATATTAAATGATTTGTTTATTTTGAAGGAAAAGAAACAACTGAAGTTTTATCGGAGGCAAAATGAATAATATTTGGAAAAGTGAAAATGTGAGAGTAAAAATAAGAGAGTAAAAATCATAGTAAATGATGTGATATTTTATATGTATAATTTCTGACGGGTTCATCGTAACCCTAGGGTATAGTTTGTCGATGATGTTCAAACAATAATCGGACATGTGCATGTAAAATGTCATATCATGTCACGTCATGTTACATCATTCACTATGATTTTTATTCTCCTATTTTCACGCTCTCTATCATTGCTCCAATTAAAATTACAGAATTTTAAATGAGATTTTTTTTTTCATTGTTTTTTTCGTACCTCTAAGTTTAATTTTTATCCATCTATCCTCCGCTCTTTCACATAAACAGAGCATTAGTCAATTACTGAAGAAGAGCGAAAAGCAAGAGAAGACCGGTCCGTGAGCGAGGTGGTTAATTTGAAACTTGGACAATTTTTATCATATTTATAGAGGTATTATTTGAAACTCGGACAATTTTATTTTCATTAGTATTTATTTTTAGTTTTATAAAAAATATATTTATATTTGTAAATATTTAAGATTATTGCCATGATACAATTGAGTTAGTCAATTTGAGGGCCCAAGCGGTCAACCCACGGGGATCCCAATCGCCAACCGTCGCCACTCTGCCTCCTCCACCAATGGGCGCCCAACGGCCAGAGAATTGGCGACGAAGGGGCGGAGGCGGCGGTCTCAAGGGAGGAAAGAAGGCAAGGGGCTCTCGATCGAGGCCCTCGCCGGATAGGACAGTGATATCCATCGAGAGCTCCGCTTCGTGATCCTTCATCGAAGCCACGCCGCCGGAGTTGCTTGAGCAGCGCCGATCGGAGCTACGCATAAAAACGCACCAAGTCGAACGCGAAGAGTTGACTTAATAGAATCCAGAGTTTGGTCAACTAGATCGGCAGCTGGGTGGAACCGAGGTGGGAGTTGGGCGGGTAAAGTCCCCGCTGGTTCCCGCCAATTTTCGATAGAGATTCATCAGTGTTACACACACACACACAATAATATTCCACTTTTTTCCCACGTTAGAAAGAGTCAAAGCGAGCTTGAACGATCCAAGAGTAGGCTACAAGTTTTCTAAATTTGACAAGGATGATTCCTACCAAACACCTACAAAATATGAACCAATCTTACAATAATTTCATATTGACTGTCGAATAAATCGAGAAGTATTTGTGATGGACAATCTAAAAGTCCGACATCTCCTGATTACATATCGTATTTGAAGGAATAATCAATGCAAAGTTGGCTCATTGTAATTAAATTATATCACCTAAATTTTACTAAATAGAAGATATCTCCAATGTTGAAAGTCATCTTCAATCTTATTAGGCGTGAACGAATTAAGGGCGCCCCTATAGCATTGATGACCTAAAAGTTAACCCTTTTAAATTAGTCCCTTCTTTTCTACCACCTCCTTTATGCATCATGCCACATTGTCACCCCTTATGCTTCCTGGAATAGTCAATCATATTTATCATTATTTTTATATTTATTATTAGCATATATTATATCAACAAGATATATAAATAAACTTGTTAATCTATGACAATTAATAATAATAAATAAGCAATATCTTTTAAATGTCTATGTACTCTTGTGTTTTCTATTTATCATTATTTTTATATTTATTATTAACATATATTATATCAACAAGATATATAAATAAACTTGTTAATGTATGACAATTAATAATAATAAATAAGCAATTTCTTTTAAATGTCTATGTACTCTTGTGTTTTCTATTTCAATATGATATCAGAGTCATGATCCTTTGCACTTATTTTTTTCTTTCTTTTTCATTAAAAAAAAATTCATCCCAATGTTCTCATATGCCGACGACGTAACTTCTCCTTCACTGACTCCATCGCTTCCTTCGCCTTAGATCTCCTTCACGACTTCAAGTTTACCTTCACGACAAGAAATATTGCTATTTTTGATGGAATTACCGACGGAAATTAAATCCTGTCGGTAATTACCAATGGAATATTGGTTCCGTCGATAGTTACCGACGAAATCAATATTCCGTCAGTGAATTTAGAGGGTGTCACCTGTTTTTTCGTCGGTAATTAATTGCGTCGACATGTGGCTTACATTAATTACCGACGGAAATATAATTACCGACAGAAACATTTTCCATAAAAAAAAATTGGAGATGCCGCTTTTTTCGTCGGTGATCATTGACGAAATTAGTGATTCCGTCGGTGATTTGGTGTTGCCGCTGTCAAATTTGTGTTGTTGTCTGTTCCAGAAGGAATTGACGTCGACGGTCAGTCACCAGGGTTCAACCCACGCAGACGTTGACGCTGGAGGCAGGACTTCACACTCTGCGAGATTAACACGAGCGTTAGGGGAACACACCGAAGGTTGTCCGGCGGAGCCCACTCCGACGCTCAAGTCAGTGCCACGATGGAAGAGATGAAAAGAAGGCTAGAAAAGAGATAGGTGAAGTAGAGAGTGTGCAACTCCCTTACCGGAGGGGTTGGAGTACCTTTATACTTGCGGCGGTTGCCTTCGTGCGTCTCTACGATCTTTGACACGCCCCCCCTCCCCGTTTGTCGGTTATCAGATAACCTTTGCAACGGTCCATACCGTCATTAAGTTCGGCCCGTTGTGACATATATGAGTCCTGATGACTCCGCGAGAATAGGTGATGGTTATTGACAGATCCGAAAAAAGGGGGGTCGTTACTTGAGGCCAAATGCTTCTTGGGCTCCGCTTCCCCGAGGTGATCTCGGGGTCTTCTGGCCCGGGGGGTCCCGGGCGCTCCGCTTCCCAGAGGTGGTCTCGGGGCTTGGCTTCCCGAGGTGATCCCGAGAGTGGGTCCCCTGATTTGATCTCCGAGGAGTGTCTACCGCGGGAGGGGGTCCCGAGGGATCCCCTTCCCGAGAGGGTCTCGAGAGCTCTGAAAAGAGAGTCGTTCAGACTCGCTACATCTTGTCACTCAGCTTCTTCAGCTCACATGTCCGCCACGGGTTACTCAACCCTATCACAAGTCCCTCCCTTCAAGTCTGATCGAAGGAAGTATTGATGACTGATCAGGCAAGTGTGGTGACGAAGAAGCTATGTTCTGGTGGGTCCTTACACCTGTTACTGCTCCCTTGGCAGTTATACCGGGTCTGAGGATTGTAGAATTTGCCTCGGGTCTCGAGGCGATCACTCTTTGGTTTTGTCTTCCCAAAAAGGTTTCTATGGCATTCGAGGTACTGCAATGATACCTGTCCATCTTTCATAAAAGCGCATGACGCTCTTTAATGACAACAAAATCCCTTCGTGAATTCCTCGTCTCCAAGTGCCCCAACTGCTCTCTTTGCGATCTCTTACTGACATGTGTAGCTGTAGCAGGCTCACGCCAAGCGGTTATTCCATGGCGCTGCCCCGATGTGGCGATTCCTTGCCTTCCACGTGCCTTGCCCCCATTGCACACATGCAGACAGTTTCCTTTGTATAAGAAGGGGAGATAAAGACGTTCGACCACCTTGTGGCTTCATTGCTTGGTGCACCTTGTCTTCGTCTTCTTCTCCAAGGATTCTTTTTAACATAAGTCTTCTGCCTCCTTCTCGTCTTTTCCCTTAGGAACCATGGAAGGTTATCGAGCGGAGTAGTATGAGTTTGCCTTTTCAAGAGTGAGGTCGGAGACTCTGCAGATGGCCATTGAGGCCTACGGCATTCCAACCGCGATGGCGGTGGTGATCCCTAAAGTAGACCAGACGCCGGTGGAGCCTCCCGTAGGTTTCTTTAACTTCTTTTTGGGACAAGTAGAGTCGGGCTCTGCTTCCCCATTCCTCCTTTTTTCATGAATGTGGTCTCCTATTTTGATATCTTGCTCCACCAGATGGCTCCCAACGCCTTTGCTCAGATGGGCGGGGCGTACATTATCTTCGAGCTCTTCGACGTCCCCTTGACCCCTCGCCTTTTGCATTCATTCTTCATTTTGATCGACTCACGAGAGGCTTTTAGCTTTTCGGCACATCCCGACCATAGATTCCTAGCAGGGTTCTCTTCCTCGCACAAAGGGTGGAAAGAGAAGTTCTTCTACATTCGACTGCCTACATGGCCCTTCAGTCCTCTCCGTTGGACAGAGGATCTGCCGACTCCTCCCTCATTAGGGAATATCCTCCAGAGTCCAGCCAACCAGCGTGCCAGGAACATACTCTCCGACATGGAGTTCAGAGGCCCAGGTCTGGTGCAGAGTGAGAAGCTCATGTACCGATCGAACCTTAGCTTTAAAGTGACCCAGATTAGCCCCATCCTTGGTACGCTCATCTTTTTCATCAATGCATGTTAGTTCTAATTGAGATACTCTTGCTTGGTTATTGCAGAGGAACTCATGTTTCCGAGGGCGATGCATTGACTTATCAAGTGGGAGGAGGCCAACAAGGAGGCATTGGCCCCTCCCCCAGCCGCTCCTGGTGCGCCCGCTGCTCCAGCCGAGTTCTCGGAGGGGACTGCCGTGCCTCCGCCGTTTGCTGACCGGGGGACTTCAGGTCCGTCGGTTGACCCGAGTGTGGGCATCCCTTCAAAGGATGACTCGCCCACGGCTGCTGTCCATCCGGAGGGGGTCACCGAGGAGTCATTGCCTCCCACTACCCCCTCAACATCCCACTTCTCTGGGCGGCATAAGAGGAAGGTTCCAGAAGGCTTGGGCCCCAGATAGAAAAGGCTGGGCTCCAGTGGCCCCAGCACCCTTCCATCTGTCCCTGAGCAGGATGTTCCCCCTTACGATGGTGGGGAAGCTATTCCTCTATCTCCACCTTTTCCGTCGACTGCCACTCCGGAGGCAGGTAGTCAAGCCTCCGACTCTTCTTCGATTGACCCTGCCGAGGTCACTAAGGGTAAGAAAGCATTGTCCACCTAATACCGAATGCAACTTGACCGCCTCAAAAAAGACTAGATGCGGCGTTGGAGGCTTCCATGCAATCTTTCACCCCGGTGCAGTTAAAGGAGGTCCCCGCCGAGGGCCTTTCTTTCGAGGGGACTTCCAACTCTGAGGAGGGCTACTCCGGCCCTTCTACACTGCCACCCGTAGCTCCTACCATCCAGCTACTTCCTCCGCGCAGGGGCTCGTTGCCCTCCGAGAGCCAGGTTGACACCTCGAGGCATCAAGAGGGAGGGGGGAACCGTGCAAGTCTCTGCGGGGCCTCTCACCACACTCCGTGAGTCCCTTTTGAAGGTGTGTGTTTCCAGTATATAGGTTGTTTTCTTGTATGCTCTATAATTCCTTGGTGCAATGATAGGCAGCTGAAGACTGCCTGACAGTCGGCCGTGGCTTGTATGCCTGGCCCAAGATTGAGGCCTTGACTCGCCGGGCCCTGAGAGCAAAGGCCGCAACTGACCACGAGCACAGAGCGGGACTTATGCAAGCGGGGGTCAGTAGAGCTCTCCACGCGAAGGTGGAGCATTAGCTGGACACCTTGCTAGCCATGGAGTCCTCTCTCCAGAGTTCCAGGCACCGGGAATGCTTGGCGTCCGAGAAGGCTGTGGCTGTCACTAACGACCAGCTCCGGGTGACTCAGGAGCGAGACCAGCTTCAAGCGAAGGAGAAGAAGTTGTCGGGCGATATTCGCCTTCTAGAGGCCTCGACCAAGAGGTTAAACGAACGTGTCAAAGACCAAGCGGGTCAGCTCGCCCAGAAGGAGTTCGACCTCCTGATGGCGGTTGATCGCCTGTCTGACTTCGAGGAGGATCTGGCCCATGCATGGTCGGAAGTATGGGCTACCTCGGACAGGCTCAAGGAGGCTCTGACGGACTAAGATAAAATGGTTGTTGAGATGGAGTAGCTAAAGCGCGCCAAGGAAGCTGCTGAGGTTGACATGCGCAACCTTCGGGATACTGAGGCTGCCCGCATGAAAGAGGGCAAGGCAGAATTCAGGGCTAAGTACCTGGGGTCGGATGAATTTGGCGACATCATTGCAGGCCAGGTAATGAAGCGCTTGAAGCAAGGCTTCCACGGGGCCATCGACCAGCTAAAGAAAGCCCGATTTTTGCCTCCGGATGTCGACCTAGGCTTCATGTGTTAAATCTGACACTTTTGATAGGTTCCGGAAATTTTCGGAGAATTACCGGATAGGTTCCGGGGCTTCCGAGTCCTTGGACACAAACTTAGGGATCAAAATGTAATTAAAACAAATGGTTACAAGGGGTTAAAGGGTGGGAAATTAAGACCTAGGGGCAGTCTTGCAATTAGATGGAAGTTTCCTGGACTAAATTGCAAAATGCCAACTTATATACCTTGACCTAATCTTCTTTCAGCCGACTCCTCCCTGCCCAATCGAAGCCGCCTCCACTCGCGAGCTCCTGCCCTAGCCGCCGACCCGCTACCTCCCATCTTCTCCTCGCCCCTTCGAGTGACCTAGCAGCCAGTGAAGCCTCTCCTCATCGCGCGAACCTTAGCCGCGGTGGAAGCTACTCCCACTCGATCGCTTCCTTCCCCTCGTCTCCTCAAGGCCCGCGATTGCCCTTTTCTCTTGGTAGGCCGCACTCGACGTCGAAGACCCAATCCTCTCCATTCTCTACTTTTCGACGGGTTCTTCTTCGATTTTCGGCGTCTACTCATCTTGCATCACGGTGAGTGTAGTTCCGATTCGAGTTTGTGATTGAGATCTTTGTACAGAACAAGGGATAGGGACTAGCGTGAGGATTTCATCTAAGTTGGTGGTTTTGATTTGTTCGGCTTGAGTAGGAATTGGAGGAGAACAGTGGTGCGTTGCAGCCCCTGGAATTGGAGTTTTGCAGATTGGGTTCCTGCCGTGGAGAGCTGCTCCGGGCTCAGGTAAGGAGATGTGTTGGGTTCTAATTGAATTGCTAAGTGGATGATATGGCTGCGATTGGAGCTGATTCATGTTTTCGGTTTGGGATGACCTTGTGGATTGAGTTCTCTTTGGTCTGGGATTTGTAGGTTTATTCTATTTGTGCTGTGAGGTTCCTGTGAGCAGCAGGTGAGGTTAGGTTTCAGCCCTTTTTGTTATGCGCCACCTCACTGTGTGAGTGGGAGCTTCTACCGCGGAGTTTGCTTGGCTCAGGTAAGGGTTCGATTGAGTTTTGGTCTCAATCTTATTTTGAATTGAAAGCTAGATGTAGCTTTATTTGTGTATGGTTTTGGATGTAGAGAATGGAGTAATTTTGCTCTGGTTTGCATTTAGGATTAACTGAAACCTAAATCTTAATTACATGGGCTGATTAAGAATTGATCGGTTAATTCGATATGATTAACTGAAATGCGAGGATTAGGTTAACCCTAATATGACTTAGGGACTTGTTAGTAGCTAGCTATCATTTGTATAATAGCTAATTAAATGCATCCTTGATACAGGAGCTTGATTGGATTTATTGTTGTTTAGTATTGGCGGGTGGTTCTATCGCGTTTGATATGAAGTTCCACTTTGGAGGCGGGTACCCTTTAACTTATCTCTTATGATATTGTCATTTTGTTATGCATAGACTGTTATAGATAGCAGTAAGATTATACGCTATCCCTGTTTATTATGCCTATTCTGGATACTTGTTGTTTATCCCTGAGTTATTATGCCTGTTCTGGATACATGTGGTTTATCCCTGAGTTATTATGTTGTAGTTCCATACAGTCTCAGGTATTGTCATATCTATATGTATGCTTAGAGATCGTGTTGTACCTCTTGCATTTGACCTTGAGGGATCTGTAGTTTCCAGCCAGTATACCTTGTAGGTTACCTGTATTTCCTGTTATAGGATTTCAGACTGAGACTTAGTATACTGAGGACTTGGGGAGGGAGGTATGTGTATCTATCATATACCATCCTTGCATTGTTGCATGCCGGCGATCAGCGACTCCCTTGTGGTTAAGCCTAATCGTCTTCCGGCACATAATATACACACACGACCACTCATGGGTTAGTGGATACCGCTGGGTGTGTGCATTTGCTTTGTATTGCTCCGCTCGTCCACTCAGGGGTAGTGGTTTCGGAGCGTGGTAACAAGCAGGGATCCCTTCTCTACCCATAGACCAGAGAAGATGAGAGAGATATCTCCCCCATATATACATGGGGCGGAGCGATAGCTCCACCAGCATCCTGTCCTCTCGGTCACTCAGGAGCAGTGATGGCAGAGTGCGAACAGTGTCACAGCTCTACCCACTCGGCCGACACAGTATCGCCTGTCTCAGTGGCTTGACTGGAGTTAGGGGGTGACCATGGCATTGCACCATGTGCATATTTTGCATCGTGCATTGTTTGCTGCACTTGATTTCTGCACTTGTTTGACATACATATTCTGGAGACTTGTTATCTGAGATTATATGTCTATTGATATTCCCTTGGTACTTATTACCCTCTTTTCAGGTTAGATGGATTCTGGTATGTATCTACCTCAGTATTTTCAGTGCCAGTATTTCCCTATTGTTGATATGAGACTGTATTAGCGGAACTCTTATTGCAGTATAACTTTCTATGCATATCTGTTGGGTATTCGCTGAGTTATGGACTCGCCCCATTGCCATACATTTTATTTCAGGTTGATGCCTGCCAGGAGATCCCTAGCAGCCAGTCCCCAGCTTCAGAGGAGCTCTGCTTGGTTTTATTTTACGTTGTTTTGCTTATGGACCCTATGTTATATACTTTGTTTCCGTTGCCATGTTTCGAACATGTATTCATGTTTTATTCGATGGTATTATACTTTTGAGTCCTATGTTGGACTTCGTGGGATTTCGGCTTTGTTCCTGCCCCCTGGCAGCTCAGGTGAGTTCGGATTTTGGTTTTACGACTTTATAGTCATATATGCAGTTATGTCTGTGTGGATTTGAGGCCTGAGGCCCTTTAAACTGCGTGGTTGTGCAAATATATATATTGTGTGTGCTTTTGTATCTTGTGTGTGTATGTAAATTATCCGCCGGACAGGGGAGGTGCTGTCCGACTCTCTATTGGATCAGCAGCTCCTGGGTCTCGGGGCGTGACAATTTATTTTGGTATCAGAGCGTAGGTTTCGATGCCTACGTGTTTTCAAATTTTTCGGTGTTTATCTGATACCAATTTATTTTTAGTATCAAGCCCAGGATGTGGGATACCATCGATTCGTGATTTGTCGGAGTTAAATCTGATACCTACTCGGTAGGTGTCGGAGCTCAGGTTAGATGAGTCTTCTCGAGTACATTTCGGATTTTCGGAGTCGTTTCACGGCGTGATGTGGACCATGGGACCTGGCGGCGACGGGACATCTCCGGGCGGCAAATGTATAATTTGATAAGGTTAGTGACCTATACCTTTAGCAACCAATGGTTAATATTGTAACAGGTATGACTGGGCGCGGACGTGCCCCCGCAGCGAGACGTGGTCGAGGATGGCCACGTAAGTCTACTATTAGGTCTCTGGTGACCAGGTCACCCGAGAGACCGACGGAGACGGGGCCGGTCAGTCAGGGACAGACTCCTCCGGTTGTTCCGAGGCCCCCATCTCCACTGCTGTCAGCGGTTCCGACCGTACCACCCGCGACTACCACACCGTTGATTCCCACAGTATCAGCACCAGTGCCTGCTACTGCATATTCAGCGGGACCATCCTCGATTCCTGTTGCTACACATGTAGCGGTGCCTGCTACTACATATTCAGCGGGACCATCCTCGATTCCTGTTGCCAGCTACTGCATACTCAGCGGGACCAGCTTCGATACCTGTTGCTACTCCTGCAGCAGTGCCTGTAGTTCCGTACCCAACCGTACCTCCGTCGGCACCACCCACCGTGTACCCAGCAGTACCTACACCTCCAGTGGTGCCCACAGTTGACTACCCTTCGGTGCCTTCATTTGTACCTTTTGTGGGAGTTTCTGCGGCACCCTCAGCAGTGCCTGCTCCGGTAGTTTACCCGACCCCACCACTAGCCCCTGTTCCGGGATTGTTCACAGTTCCATCTACAGTTTCTGGCATAGCACCCTATGCAGCTCCGCTGGTAGCCCCTACTACTCCGGCAGAGTGTGCCAGAGCCCGAGCACGGATACCCGCACTTGTAGAGTCGGTGAAAGGCCGATTCACATTATTCCACGGAGGAGCTGATCCTAGGGCTGCCCGTGTTAGTGATATGAGAGAAGTGTCCTAAGGCAATCGCCTTATGATTGTAAAACATTTATTTTAATAAATGATAATTCACTATTTGAGTATACATGCTTGTGTATTTGATTGGGATCTTAAACTCATCTACTGAATGTCCGCAATACAACTCACAACATAAGAGAATTTGTGATGGGATCACAACTAGTGATTATCTCTAAATGTGCAAATGTGAAGTATTGAAAATATCCCTAGTCGATGAATTGATAAATACGGACACTATCAATTCTGTTGAGACTAGCATGGGTTATTCTCTAATCAGCTGATTCTCACTAGCTGGTGACATTGGGATGTCCGGAGATAAACATGGGTGCTAGTTAAGGGAACTAGTTCATTGGAGTGACTAGCTGTAAGACTTCATATGGAATCTATCTATAGATATGTCAATGAAGTTCTTACTGCGGCTTAAGTGCGATGTTCCTTTGACTTGCGGTGTTCAAGTCATCTTGGTCATGGAGACTTATACTTTAACATCTTAAGCAAGCATCTCCAAGGAGGTGTGGACCCAGGATGATTGGGTATAAGCCGAAGTGCCCGAAGATGTTTGAACAACCTACAAAGGATTCACCACTCCTTGCGAGGAGATGTATACCCAGGCCTATCGTCGGATTGTTACTCAAAACCTCTGGCCAGAGTATATCATGTTTGGAGTGCGAGTCTCTAAAATACATGAGAGTAATTAGAAATCCAAAGGACGAGAAAGACACTACTTGGGCTAGGTGTGACGTAGTCAGCCTAGTGGGGACTGACACAAATAGACCGTGTCCTGAACCAAGTGGGTATAAGATGGTGAAGGGAATGGGGCACGATTCATTAGAGCTGTTGAAGGGTTTCAGAATAATTTCTTCTGAGGTCAAACCGTTGATCTTTCGATTAATTGGGGATCATGATGTACTACTAGGTGTCACTCATGATCGTTCTATAATTTGTTGATTATAGACGGCCAACATAAATCGAAAGCCTATTTAGTCACACGCACTACGAGTAATCCGAGAGATTTAAAACGAGTTGAAAATTGGATTTTCCGATCAAGAGAAATAAGTCGAATCTGAGTTAATCAGAGGCGCAATGGAAGCTAAAAATGGCTAAGTCTTTTGAAGGCTTTTTGGGCGAATTAAATGAGTTTAATTCGCGTTGGTTCGGCTCGGTTTGGGCCGGCCAAAGAGGGTGTCAACCCTCCTTGGTTGGCCGGCCACTTATTGGGGAGAAAACCAATTAATTTTGGTTTAATTAATAAAGTAAATCTAGCGCGATTTATTTTATAAATTATGGATAAATAAATTTGTATAAAGAAATTTATATAAATAAATTTATAGAAATTTATTCTTTTTATGCAAGTTAAAATAATCCATGAATTGGTTTATTTTAATTTTATAAAATCAATTATGAATTGATTTTTCCATAATAAGAAAAATTATAAATTTCTTATAAAATTTATTCCATAATAAAAGGAGAGACTAATTAGTTTTATTATAAAGTTAGTTATAATAAAACTTGGTTTAAACAGAATAATTCATAAGAGAATTTATAGGATAAATTTCTTATAATAATTAATTAGTTTTATTATAAAGTTAGTTATAATAAAATTTATAAGAGAATTTATAGGATAAATTTCTTATGATAATTAATTAGTTTTATTATAAAGTTAGTTATAATAAAACTTGGTTTAAACGGAATAATTCATAAGAGAATTTATAGGATAAATTTCTTATGATAATTAATTAGTTTTATTATAAAGTTAGTTATAATAATATTCATAAGAGAATTTATAGGATAAATTTCTTATGATAACTAATTAGTTTTATTATAAAGTTAGTTATAATAAAACTTGGTTTAAACGGAATAATTCATAAGAGAATTTATAGGATAAATTTCTTATGATAACTAATTCCGTTAATTCGGTTAAGAGGAGACTTGGCAAGGAAGAAGCAACTATATAAGGAACCATAGGCAAGCCTTGGATTCCTAAGATTTGGATAATCGAAATAGAGCTCTCCCTCTCTCTCTTCTCTTCTCTCCTCCTTCCCCCTCCCTTCCATTAGGGCCGGCGGCCACCCTAGCTCCATTAGGGTCGGCGCCCAACCTACACCAAGGCAAGGTGTTGCCGTGAGCTTCAAGGAGAAGAAGAAACCAACCAAGAAGAAGAAGAAGCGGATTACATCTCCCTCTCTCTCGGAATTCGATTCCGTTACTTCGTTGGTTAGTTTCCTTGTCTTCTCTTGATCTTCTTAGTTGTGCCTTCCGAGGATCTAGTAGTTCTCGTCGGTACAAAACTCGTGACTTTACGAAGTCATCCCGAAGTGAACTCGGCGTGGACGCGAATAGAGGCGAAGCTTCCAAGGGACGCTACGGTTGGATCTCGTCCCTTACTTCGAGTTACGCGAGGTACAAAGTAAATTAGTTTACTTTTCCACAAAGTTTTATTTTATGATTATGTCAACACACCATAAGATTGCATGCTAGATACGAAGTTAAAATAATTTAGGAAATTATTTTATGCAAATTCTTCCGCTGCACGTAAAAATTTAAAATTTTACGAACTCGTATCCTTGTCGACATGCACCCGGTCCCAACAGCCCGTGCCTGGTTGGAGACTTTAGAGGGTACATTTTATTACATGGCTTGCTCCGAGTGGGAGAAGGCGGAGCTAGCCGCATACCATTTACGAGGCGAGGCGGTTACCTGGTGGGCCTCGCGACGCACGATCATTGGAGAGCAGCATTGAAAAGCCCAAACTAGGTGTCACAAATAGGCCTCAAATTAAATCAAATATCGAAAACCCATGATGCACAAAATAGAATGCAGAATAGGGGTCTCGAGTCGTATTTTCCAAAGATCTAATAGTGGATTTGCTTGAAATTAGGTTAGGGAGATGTTTTTGGATTTTCGATATAAATTTCGGATTGTTTTTGAGTTTAAAACAAAGCTGAAAATTTAAAGCGCAAAGCTAATGAACTGCCTAGGAATTGATTCGAAACTAAAACATGAATAAGTTCTAATTGCAATGAACTAATAAACGAAATTAACTAACACAAATTTCAAAAGAAGTCTTAATTCATGAACTGAATTCCGAAAATTATCAACTAAACATGAAATGGAAACAATGCAATTTCAGTTATAACAACTCTTGGCAGAAATCAGATTGAAAACGCAGAATTGAGAATTAACAGAGCAATGGATTGTTAAGCTAAATTACAACTAAATTCTATTAACTAACTAACAAATTCACTTGCTAACCAATTAATCGATTATGACTTGAACTAGATCTAGAGAACATAGAGCAGAAATTTAAATGTTGAAAACTAAAAACTAAAGTGAATTAACTACGTTGAAACCAATAAAGTGCAGCAATTCAAAATTCAGAAATAAAAGCAATTAAAATACGTTTGCAGAATTGAAATTGAACTTATCCTAACATCACTCGAATTCAACTAAACATCACATGCTACACTACTTGGCATCACCCAAGAGCTGCAAATGCTCCAGAAATCAGCCAGAAATCTTCTGAAGATCGTATGGACTTGGCTCTGAACAAATCTGAAGATCTTCAATTGAGAAACCCTCTCGCGATCAAAAAATCAGAGTTAAAACAGAGTTTATGAGGCAATGGCTGGAAGCTATCCGATCTGCTGCGATTTGAGGCGAAGATGATCGAGATGCAATGGTAAGCCTTTGGTGAAGCTCTCTGAAGCGTGAAGATGAAAGAAAATCTTGATCCGACTTGATATTGTGGCCACAATATGCAGATCGGCAGTGAACTCGCAGCAGATGATGATCCTCGCAAACTCGCCCTCGAAACCCTCGAAGCCGAGATTCCAGCTGCCAAAGGATTGTCCAAGTAATCTCTTGAATCTCTCTCACTGATCTTGTAGCTTGTAAGAAGAAGAACTCGAAGTGGGGCTTGCCGAGAAGGAGAACGAAAGAGGAGATGGCACGATGAACAGGGGCGAAGCCACTGTTCACCGTGCCAAAATCTGGATTTTATACTTAGGGCTGAACCGGTTCAATTTGGAGTGGGTTCAAATTGGGTTTAGTGGAAATTAGGGATTGGCAAGGATGATTAGACTTAGGTTCGAGTCCTTGATGAGGCTTGCACCACATTTTGGGCCTTGAATAGGTATCAACTTGAGTAAGTTAGGTCATTGCTTGATTTTGAGCTTCTTCCATAATTAAATCCCAAGCCCAAGCCTTTGATCATGAGCCAACTTGGTCCAAATTAATTTCCCTACAAAGTCAATTCAAGACAATGAGGAATTTTTACAATAATTTGTAGAAAATTTAATTTGATGGATCAAAATAATTCTTATTCCAAAAACATGATGAAACATGTAACATTAAGCACATAATTTCATGATATGCACCAAATATGAACCCAAATAAGTATGTTAAGTGCTAATCTATCACTCCCTCACACTTATTCTTGTGCGTCCCGTGCAAGTAAACAAAATGAAGAAACAACTAAAGTTGTACCCCCCTTAACATTCTCAATCATATTCAGAAAAAAATTGAAAGAAAGTTACCTAGGTTTGCCAAGTTTAGAAGACCCAAGCATACATGGATTAATTTCTAGTTCTTGGTTAACAACTTAATGCATTTCATCCTTTATGAATCAATTGAGATGATTTTTCACATTAATCCTCTCAAGGAAGTGCTGGGTGACTCTCAACCTATTTTCTACATCATGATAAAAGTGGGGGTCACTCTAGCCACTCATGATTCATGCATTTCCATAGGCTTGCTTCTCTTCTATCTACACCATCATTCTTGACACTGAGATCACATTTATAAAGGTTAATAAGAATTTTCAAAGAGTTCATGCACTAGATCAAATAATGATTGGTATGACACTAGGAATTGGAAGAGATGAAATTAAGCATAACTCAAGTTGATGGTGGAAGACATGGGCATAAATAAATGCTTAGTTGATGAATTTTTGCCACACTCCCCTGTTCTTTACTGACTCTCAGTTTTTATTCTGATTTCTTCTCTATGAGCAGTGTGTTTCTAGCCCCTTTCTAATTATATATCACCTATGCAATTTCAGCTCCTTCATCATTGCTCATAGCTTGGTTTGATACTCTTCTTATCCTCATTGCAGTAGTTATTCAGCACGTTTCAATGATATAATGATTTCTGAACACTCTATCTTTCTAGTCAACAATATGCTCTGACAGTGAAGACTAAGAACATCCTTGTCACGCACTTGCAGTAATATAGCTTCCCCTTTTTATGCTTTTTAACTCAGCTGAACATTGATCAACCTTGCAATCCAGAAGTGTCCATTTATTTTTCAACTCAATTTCAGTCCTTTAACATATAATTCAGCTCGTTTTGGCACACCAATCTGCAGTTCCAAAAATTCCAGCAACATCTCTGCAAATTCTGTGGTAGCCGGATAGATCCTTCAATTGGATTTCAAAGCATTAACCTATCTAAAGAGATCCAACAGAAATTTGAAGCAATTCGTGTCCTTCACAGCTCCTTTTAATGCTACTTGTGGAACTTTCCTGGAGCCTCCAACATTTATAGCTCACGCAAGGATAATTGCATCATGAAAATGTCTCCTATTTTAATTCAACAACAGTCAAATGTAATGGAGGATTTAAATGTTCCTCTTGTAGTATTCACTAATCAAAAATTCCAGCATGTTCAGTTCTAAACCATGGCATCATGGCACACTAGCTCCAAGCTGATACAACCCTTTGTTCTTCACATGATCCCTCAATTTCTGAGAATTGAACTCATTTATTATAGAGGAAAAACAAAACAAAATTTCTGCATAATATCAGAAACTCAACAGCAACATTGGTGATAGATGCTGCATTTAACAGCTTAATTCCAATGGTTTTGCAGCATACATCTCAGTGTTAGACAATTTGTTGGCACACAACATTACCTTCCAACTCGGGCTCGGCACAGACCTTTGTCCAATAACAACATTCAAGCTACAGCCATTCATTCAGCATCTTCAGATTTAATGGGTCAAGAAGTTCGGTTAAGAGATGAACCTTTCTGCATTTCTGTGTTCAATTCAAAGTTCAGCTTCATGAAACGATTTTTAGACTGCAAAGTTTTCAGAGTTACTGATTGAGTTCAGTAATATGTATTTCTGATTCCTTCTCAGCCTTTTTGATTGAAGGAAACTCAAAACATCAAATAGTAATGTAACCATCAAGTTCTCCATTTGGAATTACTACATGATTCGACTTTGCAACTAATTCTTGATACACAGCAGTTTGATTGGCACGCTGCATGCATTTAAGGATTCAAAACCTAGCTTGATATTGCCCAACAGGAAAAATTTTAATCATGGCAGAATTTAATGCTGATAGTTGTAATTTGCCATGTTCAGACTTCAATTCTTTATGGTAGCAATAGGTCTTGAGCTCCTTGCCTTTCAATTTTTGATATAGTTGTTTTGAGACTTGTCTCTCTACATATAATCTTAGCAGTAGGCACAACTTCTCAGTAGTATTTCTTAGCAACTTGCCATCCAATTCCAATTTGTGGAAACACTGCTCACAATTCATCAATTTACAGCAGCTTGATCCATCCAAACGATTTTACAGAATTTGAAATAGTTTGACTCACTTCGAACATCATTTGATGCTGCTTCGTGTGATGTTTCTTGTTTCCATTTAGTTCTGCACTTAAATGATTCTATCGAATTCAGTATTAGTTTCAGCCACTACAAACTACAGATTCCCAATATCAGTTCACATGCTCCTTCGGGAATTAAGTATGGAAACAAAAGAGTTGTTGTATTGAATTAGAACAATAGCTTCAATGATCCTATGCAGTTAACAAGCTTCCATATACATCATCTTGGCACAAACAATTTCAGGTCACTCACTGTTTTAGAATTCTGAATTGTTTTAAAGTTCTGAATCTGCATTTTGCACAGCAACTTCAGGACACCTCCTTAACATGAAAACTTGCATCATTCAAAGAATCCAACAACTACAACCTCCCCCACGCTTAAATCTCTGTCCGTCCCGGGCAAAGCATCATCAATTAACACACATATATGCCCATATCCGAAAAGCATATAAAAGAAATTTGCAATGAAGATAAAGTTGAATCTAAAGAATAAAGAAAGTTGAAGGTTTGCAAAGGACAAATAGAAATTTGTGTGGAGGAAGAAGAACAAAATAATTCACCTTCATAAGTATGATTCAATTCATAGAATTATGATATTGAAAGAGTCAAAGCAAGTTCTAGATCAACATTCACATGAGTGTATCACACAAGGAAAGCTTAAATCCTCACTAGGTATAAAATTTTCATCTCAATTTTCATCAATCAAGAATCTATCAATTAAGTTCTAACTCAAGCTTCCAAAAATGTCAACCATGTACTCAAATCCCGCCACTTAACAATCAAAGTTAACCAACTTTCAGAAACCCTCTAACATGATATGGAGAAGTATTATGGGGAGGGTCACTTTATTCCATTAACCAAGACTTCTAACTAAATGAAATGCACAAGCTAAGTTCCAATATTTACAATTAAAATTTATTTGGAATTAAAAAGTAAAGCTAGACAATACAAGAAACTTTACTATAAACTCCAAACATTTACTTACCTAAATAAGGATGAAACTAGTATTTACAATAAAGATTTATTTGAACTTGAAACAAAACACTTAATGAAGCTAAACATGATTGTGAACTAAACATTTATTATTGTCAAAACAAAGGAGATGATATTCACATTAGAAAGTGAAATGATGAATAAACTTTTCATGAAACTAAATGATTAAGCATGGTATTTACATGAAGAGTTTTATTTGAACTTTAAAGTACCTACTTGAGAAAACTAATTTCGCATGCAAGCTAGAATTTATTCTTGCAACAAGTAAGGAAATGGTATATACTAAGAAAAATGAGTGCAAAATTTAGTGAACTCCCGTTTTAAGTTGGGTATGTGGCATCCATAGAGTCCACTCCATCCACCTCTAGCTCCTTGACCTCTTCATGGAATTTCTTGAGCCGGTGGCCATTTACTTTGTACACTTGACTCGTGGCCTCCTCTTGAATCTCTACCACTCCATAGGGAAAAACATTAGTCACAAAAAATGGACCCTCCCATCTTGACCTCAACTTACCTTTGATCAATTTGAGTCTTGACTTGTATAATAGCACTTTGTCACCAATTTGAAATTCTTTGTTCACAATGTGCTTGTCATGAAAGTTCTTAGTCTTCTCCTTGTAGATCCTCGAATTCTCAAATGCTTCCAACCGGATTTCTTCAAGTTCTTGAAGTTGCAACTTCCTTTCTTCTCCCACCTTAGTAGCATCAAAATTGCATGCTTTTACCGCCCAATACGCCTTATGCTCAACCTCCACAGGTAAGTGGCATGATTTCCCATACACAAGTCTATAAGGTGACATTCCAATGGGTGTCTTGTAAGCGGTGCGATAGACCCATAGTGCATCTTCAAGCCTTTTGCTCCAATCCTTCCTATTAGGTCCCACGGTCTTTTCCAAAATTGTTTTGACTTCTCTATTCGACACCTCGGCTTGCCCATTTGTTTGGGGGTGATAAGAAGTAGAAACCTTATGTACAACCCCGTACTTATTAAGCAGAGCCTTCATGTGCTTATTGTAAAAATGTGATCCTTGGTCACTTATGATTGCTCTTGGAATTCCAAACCTGCAAAAAATGTGTGACCTGACAAAACTAACAACAACAGATGAATCATCAGTCCTGGTGGGAATGACCTCCACCCATTTTGAAATATAATCAACAGCTAAAAGAATATACAAGAATCCAAAAGAAGCAGGGAATGGTCCCATAAAATCTATACCCCACACATCAAATATCTCACAAAATAATATAGTTTGTTGAGACATTTCATTTCTAGCACTTATGTTTCCTGTTCTTTGACATCTATCACAACATTTACAAAACCTATATGAATCTCTAAACAGGGTGGGCCAGTACAATCCACATTCTAAAATTTTTCTAGCAGTTCTTTGTGGTCCAAAATGCTCACCACATGCTGAAGAATGACAAAAAGTGAGTACAGAATGAAACTCATGATTTGGTACACATCTCCTAATGATTTGATCACTACAAAATTTCCACACGTAAGGATCATCCCACACATAATATTTTGCATCACTTTTAAACTTATCCTTTTGAGCTTTCGAAAGGTGTGTAGGAAAGACATGAGCTACAAGAAAATTCACTAAGTCTGCATACCAAGGTGACTCACCATGCAGCTGTAAAAGCTGCTCATCTCTGAAATAATCATCTATGGCCGTGGAATCTCCATCTCCCTCCAATCTGCTCAAGTGGTCTGCTACTAAATTTTCCTTGCCACTCCTGTCCCGTATCTCCAAGTCAAACTCCTGTAGTAGTAGCATCCATCTAATAAGCCTTGGCTTCGCATCTGGCTTCTTCAGGAGGTACTTCAGTGCTGCATGATCAGAAAACACAACAACATGAGAACACAATAAATATGATCTGAATCTATCTAAAGTAAAAACAATGGATAGAAGCTCCTTTTCTGTGGTGGTGTAGTTGGCTTGGGCTGAATCCAAGGTCTTTGAGGCATAAGAAATAACATATGGTGCCCCATCTACTCTCTGTGCAAGTACAGCTCCTACTGCATGGTTCGAGGCATCACACATCAACTCAAAAGGTAAGCTCCAGTCTGGTGATCTGATGATAGGTGCAGTAATAAGAGCTTCCTTCAACCTCTGAAAAGCCTCCTTGCATTTTGCATTAAAATAAAAATCCACATCCTTCTGTAACAATTGAGACAATGGAAGAGCAACTCTACTGAAATCTCTAATAAATCTCCTGTAGAAACCTGCATGTCCAAGAAAAGATCGAACATCCCGTACGCATACGGGGTAAGATAAAAAAGATGTAGCACTTATTTTTGCAGGATCTACCTCTATACCTCTCCTAGAGACTATGTGACCCAAGACAATGTCATGCTCAACCATAAAATGATACTTTTCAAAATTAAGAACCAGATCAGTCTCGATGCATCTATGCAAAACCCTAGATAAATTTTCTAAGCATGAATCAAAGGATGTACCAAAAATAGAAAAATCATCCATAAATACTTCCATGCAGTGTTCTAACAACTCACCAAAAATACTTACCATACACCGCTGGAAGGTCCCTGGAGCGTTGCAAAGTCCGAACGGCATCCGTCTGTAAGCAAATGTGTCGAAAGGACAAGTGAAGGTAGTCTTCTCTTGATCTTCCGGATCTATGCAAATCTGAAAATAACCTGTGTATCCATCCAAAAAGCAATAGTGTGACTTCCCCGCCAATCTCTCCAACATCTGATCAATAAAGGGCAAGGGATAGTGATCCTTCCTTGTGGCTTGGTTAAGCTTCCTATAATCCACACAAACCCTCCATGCATTCTTCACTCTTGTGGGCACCAACTCGTTGTCTTCATTTGCCACCACTGTAACTCCTGATTTCTTGGGGACCACATGAATAGGACTCACTCATCTGCTGTCAGAAATAGGATAAATGATGCCTGCCTGTAGAAGTCTAGTCACCTCTTTCTTTACTACATCAAGAATCAAAGGGTTGAGTCTTCTTTGTGGTTGTCTCACGGGCTTCGTATTTTCTTCTAAGTGTATCCGATGCATGCAGACAGCAGGACTAATCCCAAAAATATCAGCAAGTGTCCACCCTATAGCTTTTCTGTGCTGCCTCAGAACTTGTAATAATTTTTCCTCTTGCTCTGGCTCTAAATTCTGGGCAATGATGACAGGTAGCTGCTGATCTTCTCCCAAATAAGCATACTTCAAGTGTGCTGGCAAAAGCTTCAACTCAGGCTCTGACTGCTCAGTAGATATGGGTGATCCCTGGGGCTCAGTACAATCCCCTACACTCACATATCTATCCTCTGACTCTCCTGACACATCAACCATCAAGAGTGATCCCTGGGGCTTAGTGCAATCCCCTACACTCATGAAATCTCCCTCAACTGTAAGAGGTCCAGAAACTGATCCAAACTCAGCTCCTCCTGCAGACATAACATCTATAGAGCTCAGGTCACACTCATGAACATCAGAGAAAATCCTATCAGCAAGGGCATCTACACCAACCAGCTCCTCAGCAACATCAATACGCAAAACAGAGTGATCCTCCCTCGGGTGCTTCATAGCGTCAAGAAGACTGAACTGGACTACTGTATCTCCTATCTCCATGGAAAGTGTCCCTGCATGTACATCAATCTTCGTTCTGGCGGTCTTCAAAAATGGTCTCCCAAGGATGAGTGGAGATCTATGTGCAAGGAAATCTCCCTCCATGTCCAATATGTAAAAATCAGCTGGGAAGATCAACTCTTTCACCTTAACGAGCACATCCTCAATCATACCTGCTGGGTGAGTCTGGCTTCTGTCAGCTAGCTGAATCACTACTCCCGTAGGCTGTAAAGGGCCTATGCTCAACATCTGAAACACTGACCTAGGCATCACATTGATGGAAGCACCCAAATCTAGCATGGCATCCTGAAATAAATTGCTTCCAATCTCACAAGGTACGGTAAAAACTCCTGGGTCTTCACATTTCTACGGAATTTGCTGAAACAGTGCTGAAACATTTTTGCCCATGTTAACTAACTCATTCCCCTTCAACCTCTTCTTGTGAATGCACAAGTCTTTGAGAAACTTAGCATATTTTGGAATTTGCTTAATCATGGTAAGCAATGGCACATTCACCTGCACTTTGCTAAAAAGATTCACAAGATCTTGAAATTCCTTTGCCTTCTCTTCCTCCACTTCCTTCCTTGCTTGAACTTTACGTTGGGGAAAAGGCAAAGGAGTTCTTGACTCTTGTTCTTGATGTTTGGAGACTTGTGAGGTTGAATTTTCAGCTTGTAAAGAAACTGAATTGTTGGCTGGAATTTCCTCTGAATTGTGGGTTTCTTCTACTTCTTCATTCACAATGATGGGATCAACTTGGGTGGGAATTCGGCTGGAACTTGTGCCACTGTAGGCTGCTGGAAATTGCTAAAAATGGCTGAATTCAGCTGGAATTGAGGCTGCTGGAATTTTCGGTTCCAAGTCTGAATATTTTGGGTCTTGAGCTAAAACTTCCTTCCCACTTCTAAGAGTTATTGCGCTCACATTTCCTTTAGGATTTGGAGTTGTTTGTAAGGGTAATTGGCTTGACCCTTGAGCTTGCATTTGGTTCATCCCACTTGCTAGTTGTCCAATTGTTCTCTCAATATTTTGCAAAGTTGTATCCGTTCTTTGTTGGTTTTGTTGTTGAAGCAAGTTGAATTGTTGTTGTTGTAGCATGTATTGCATTAGCTCCTCCATCTTTTGTTGTTGTTGCGAATTGGAACTACTAGAACTCCCATAGTTTGCATGCGACTTGTGTGGGGCTGAAAAGGTGGAGGAAGGCTGCTGAAAATTTTGACAACTTTGCTGGAAATTCTGCATTTGAGGCTGATTTTGCTGATTGTGACTCTGAAAATTTTGAAAACCTTGTTGTTGTTGCTGGAATTGATTCTGGAATGGCTGAAAACTTTGCTGAAAATTCTGAGAAGGTTGCTGAAATTGATGATATAGCTGTTGTGATTGTTGTGTATGCTGTAAACCTTGCTGAAAATTCTGTGGAGGCGGCTGTGGTTGCTGGAAATTGTGATTTTGTGATTGAAAACCATGGTATTGCTGCTGTGAATTCTGAAATGAGGGCTGATTTTGCTGAAATTGATGGTTGGAAGGTGGTTGTTGGTAAAAAGAGTTACCATACTTCAAATTGGGATGGTCCCTCCAACCCGGATTGTAGGTAGATGAATAGGGGTCATTTCTTTGTTGGAATTGAGCTCTAGCCAAGGCCGCAATCGATTCATCTTGTTGGAGATTTGGACAAAGGTCCGAATTATGTTCTTGGCTTGAACAAAT
This sequence comes from Boesenbergia rotunda, assembly GCA_024364735.1. NCBI lineage: Eukaryota > Viridiplantae > Streptophyta > Magnoliopsida > Zingiberales > Zingiberaceae > Boesenbergia > Boesenbergia rotunda. The sequence continues at coordinate 214,638 of JAGFNQ010003492.1, forward strand.
GCTACATACCCTTGTAACTTGATTTGGAAATAAAGTTGTTGGAAAATTTGAGGCTTGGTTCACATTGTTCAATGTCATTTGCTTCACTAAAGATGTCAACTCCAACAATGAGCTCTTAATTTCTTTGTTTTCATTAGACATCACTTGAGCTTCATTAACCCCTCTTGTAGTGAGTGCTCTACTCCCGAATTGTTGAGAATTCTCCGCCATGTTAGAAATGAGTTCTCTAGCTTGCTTTGGAGTTTTGTTTACTAAGGCTCCTCCTGCCGCCGCATCAATCATGCTCCTATCCATAGGTAATAAACCTTCATAAAAATATTGCACAAGAAGTTGCTCACTAATTTGGTGTTGAGGACAGCTAGAGCATAACTTCTTGAACCTCTCCCAATAATCATAAAGGGACTCTCCAACCACTTGTTGAATGCCACAAATACTTTTTTCTGATAATGGCGGTCCTTGATGCTGGAAAAAACTTCTCTAAAAATGCTTTCTTCATTTCAATCCAACTAGCAACATGTCCAGTGGGCAAATAATATAACCAATGCTTAGCAGCCCCAGTCAAGGAAAAAGGAAATGCTCTTAACTTAATGTCTTCTTCAGAAATCCCCTATGGCTTCATGGTAGAGCATACAATGTGGAACTCATGCAAATGTCTGTTTGGGTCTTCTCCAGATAACCCCTGAAACTTAGGCAGAAGATGAATCAATCCTGATCTGAGCTCGAAATCCCCTGCCAACTCTGGATAAGAAATACAAGAATACTGATAAGCATCATCTGGAGCTGCAAGCTCCTTCATAGTTTTGCTAGGCTGAGCCATGGGACTGCCCAAATGTGATGAACTGCTCTCAGCTACTCCTGATACTCTCCCTTGGTTCCTCAGAGTTCTCAAAGTTCTGTCTATCTCTGGATCGAAATCCACTAAATCTCCACCTGTGCTCCTGGTCATAAACTCAAACAAAGAAGAAGAAGAAACAAATATATCCACAAAAGCAAATAAAGTAAAATTTGAGCAAGGAAATGGAAAACTGTGCACAAACTAAAAACAAGCAAACACTACTAGCTATCCCCGGCAACGGCGCCAAAATTTGAAAAGCCCAAACTAGGTGTCACAAATAGGCCTCAAATTAAATCAAATATCGAAAACCCATGATGCACAAAATAGAATGCAGAATAGGGGCCTCGAGTCGTATTTTCCAAAGATCTAATAGTGGATTTGCTTGAAATTAGGTTAGGGAGATGTTTTTGGATTGTCGATATAAATTTCGGATTGTTTTTGAGTTTAAAACAAAGCTGAAAATTTAAAGCGCAAAGCTAATGAACTGCCTAGGAATTGATTCGAAACTAAAACATGAATAAGTTCTAATTGCAATGAACTAATAAACGAAATTAACTAACACAAATTTCAAAAGAAGTCTTAACTCATGAACTGGATTCCGAAAATTATCAACTAAACATGAAATGGAAACAATGCAATTTCAGTCATAACAACTCTTGGCAGAAATCAGATTGAAAACGCAGAATTTAGAATTAACAGAGCAATGGATTGTTAAGCTAAATTACAACTAAATTCTATTAACTAACTAACAAATTCACTTGCTAACCAATTAATCGATTATGACTTGAACTAGATCTAGAGAACATAGAGCAGAAATTTAAATGTTGAAAACTAAAAACTAAAGTGAATTAACTACGTTGAAACCAATAAAGTGCAGCAATTCAAAATTCAGAAATAAAAGCAATTAAAATACGTTTGCAGAATTGAAATTGAACTTATCCTAACATCACTCGAATTCAACTAAACATCACATGCTACACTACTTGGCGTCACCCAAGAGCTGCAAATGCTCCAGAAATCAGCCAGAAATCTTTTGAAGATCGTATGGACTTGGCTCTGAACAAATCTGAAGATCTTCAATTGAGAAACCCTCTCGCGATCAGAAAATCAGAGTTAAAATAGAGTTTATGAGGCAATGGCTGGAAGCTATCCGATCTGCTGCGATTTGAGGCGAAGATGATCGAGATGCAATGGTAAGCCTTTGGTGAAGCTCTCTGAAGCGTGAAGATGAAAGAAAATCCTGATCCGACTTGATATTGTGGCCACAATATGCAGATCGACAGTGAACTCGCAGCAGATGATGATCCTCGCAAACTCACCCTCGAAACCCTCGAAGCCGAGATTCCAGCTGCCAAAGGATTGTCCAAGTAATCTCTTGAATCTCTCTCACTGATCTTATAGCTTGTAAGAAGAAGAACTCGAAGTGGGGCTTGCCGAGAAGGAGAACGAAAGAGGAGATGGCACGATGAACAGGGGCGAAGCCACTGTTTACCGTGTAAAAATCCGGATTTTATACTTAGGGCTGAACCGGTTCAATTTGGAGTGGGTTCAAATTGGGTTTAGTGGAAATTAGGGATTGGCAAGGATGATTAGACTTAGGTTCGAGTTCTTGATGAGGCTTGCACCACATTTGGGCCTTGAATAGGTATCAACTTGAGTAAGTTAGGCCATTGCTTGATTTTGAGCTTCTTCCATAATTAAATCCCAAGCCCAAGCCTTTGATCATGAGCCAACTTGGTCCAAATTAATTTCCCTACAAAGTCAATTCAAGACAATGAAGAATTTTTACAATAATTTGTAGAAAATTTAATTTGATGGATCAAAATAATTCTTATTCCAAAAACATGATGAAACATGTAACATTAAGCACATAATTTCATGATATGCACCAAATATGAACCCAAATAAGTATGTTAAGTGCTAATCTATCAAGCATCTCACATGGGCCGTCTTCAGAGAGGCATTCGAGAGTCACTACATTCCGATAGCCTATCAGATGACTCAGCGACAGGAGTTCCTGACTCTGCAGCAGGGGACTCGCACGGTTATGGAGTATAGCGCAGAATTCGACCGGTTGGCTGAATTCTGCCCCGAGCTGGTTACCGAGGATAGATCACGGATGATCCACTTTACTCGAGGACTAGCTGCGTATATCCGACTCAAGCTTGCCGGATTTAGTACTGCATCTTACTGTGAGGCTTTGGAGAGAGCGCTTTTGATTGAGATGACACAGCAGGAGGTGAACGCGGAGAAGAAAAAGGGAAAAGAGTCAGCTCAGAGTGCATCTCAGACTCAGCCACAGCAGACCTCAGGGCAGAAACGGGGCAGTCAGAGTCAGGCAGCTCAGAGCACTTCTGAGGAATCATTTCGGCCGCAGAAGTCTAGACGTACCGTAGGAGGGTACTCCCAGTCTTATCAGCAGAGTCAGGAGCAGTCTACTGATAGATCGCACTGCGTACAGTGTGGTTCTCGACAGCATAGTAGGGTAGATTGTCTGCTGGAGCATCCTATTTGCTACTACTGCAAGCTCCCAGGGCACATGAGTCGAGACTGTGTGCTGAAGGCACAACATGAGAGTACAGGAGCTACGGGACAGGGTGTACCTTTGAGTCAGCCAGGATCTCAGGGGGGAGGACAGAAGACTCAGCCTCCTTTCCGTCAGCCGCGGACCGCTCCCCCAGCAGCTGTTTATGGTATGTATGGAGATGATCACTCCAGCACCCCATCAGCGTCACCCTTGACTACTTCAGGGTCTCAGCATCAGAATGCGCCTCCGTATCAGCATTATCCACCATATTAGCCACAGCAGTATTCGACAGTGCCACCGCCATAGCCACAGCAGTATCTGGCAATTCCACCTCCACCGCCAGAGACGGGACGAGTTTATGTTGCCACCCGAGAGGAGGCACCACGGACTAAGGGATCGACTTTTCGCGGTATGATGTGTCATTCATGCATTTCCAGTTAAATAGTGATAGATATGAGTAGTGTTCTATTTCGTGGCTGTCATGGATACCTTTGGCTGAGGTCTAGCGAGTGTTTACGGCTAGACCATGGAGTTTAGGGGTGCCCTACTCGTTGTAGAGATTTGGTCTATAACCAGTGGATACGGGAGACCACTGGTTTCGGTAGACTGTTACCTTACTCGGGAATGTAGGGTTAATGCCCGTTAGCACTTATATGGTAAGTGTTGTTAGGATTTGTTGTTGATCGATACCGTACCCAATGACGAAATTTGGGGGCCAAATTTTTATTAGTGGGGGAGGATGTTAAATCCGACACTTTTGATAGGTTCCGAAAATTTTCGAAGAATTACCGGATAGGTTCCGGGGCTTCCGAGTCCTTGGACACAAACTTAGGGATCAAAATGTAATTAAAACAAATGGTTACAAGGGGTTAAAGGGTGGGAAATTAAGACCTAGGGGCAGTCTTGCAATTAGATGGAAGTTTGCTGGACTAAATTGCAAAATGCCAACTTATATACCTTGACCTAATCTTCTTTCAGCCGACTCCTCCCTGCCCGATTGAAGCCGCCTCCACTCGCGAGCTCCTGCCCTAGCCGCCGACCCGCTACCTCCCATCTTCTCCTCGCCCCTTCGAGTGACCTAGCAGCCAGTGAAGCCTCTCCTCATCGCGCGAACCTTAGCCGCGGTGGAAGTTACTCCCACTTGATCGCTTCCTTCCCCTCGTCTCCGCAAGGCCCGTGATTGCCCTTTTCTCTTAGTAGGCCGCACTCGACGTCGAAGACCCAATCCTCTCCATTCTCTACTTTTCGACGGGTTCTTCTTCGATTTTCGGCGTCTACTCATCTTGCATCACGGTGAGTGTAGTTCCGATTCGAGTTTGTGATTGAGATCTTTGTACAGAACAAGGGATAGGGACTAGCGTGAGGATTTCATCTAAGTTGGTGGTTTTGATTTGTTCGGCTTGAGTAGGAATTGGAGTTTTGCAGATTGGGTTCCTGCCGTGGAGAGCTGCTCCGGGCTCAGGTAAGGAGATGTGTTGGGTTCTAATTGAATTGCTAAGTGGATGATATGGCTACGATTGGAGCTGATTCATGTTTTCGGTTTGGGATGACCTTGTGGATTGAGTTCTCTTTGGTCTGGGATTTGTAGGTTTATTCTATTTGTGCTGTGAGGTTCCTGTGAGCAGCTGGTGAGGTTAGGTTTCAGCCCTTTTTGTTATGCGCCACCTCACTGTGTGAGTGGGAGCTTCTACCGTGGAGTTTGCTTGGCTCAGGTAAGGGTTCGATTGAGTTTTGGTCTCAATCTTATTTTGAATTGAAAGCTAGATGTAGCTTTATTTGTGTATGGTTTTGGATGTAGAGAAGGGAGTAATTTTGCTCTGGTTTGCATTTAGGATTAACCGAAACCTAAATCTTAATTACATGGGCTGATTAAGATTCGATCGGTTAATTCGATATGATTAACTGAAATGCGAGGATTAGGTTAACCCTAATATGACTTAGGGACTTGTTAGTAGCTAGCTATCATTTGTATAATAGCTAATTAAATGCATCCTTGATACAGGAGCTTGATTAGATTTATTGTTGTTTAGTATTGGCGGGTGGTTCTATCGCGTTTGATACGGACTTCCACTTTGGAGGCGGGTACCCTTTGACTTATCTCTTATGATATTATCATTTTGTTATGCATAGACTGTTATAGATTGCAGTAAGATTATACGCTATCCCTGTTTATTATGCCTATTCTGGATACTTGTTGTTTATCCTTGAGTTATTATGCCTGTTCTGGATACATGTGGTTTATCACTGAGTTATTATGTTGTAGTTCCATACAGTCTCAGGTATTGTCATATCTATATGTATGCTTAGAGATCGTGTTGTACCTTTTACATTTGACCTTGAGGGATCTGTAGTTTCCAGCCAGTATACCTTGTACGTTACCTGTATTTCCTGTTATAGGATTTCAGACCGAGACTTAGTATACTGAGGACTTGGGGAGGGAGATATGTGTATCTATCATACACCATCCTTGCATTGTTGCATGCCGGCGATCAGCGACTCCCTTGTAGTTGAGCCTAATCGTCTTCCGGCACATGATATGCACACACGGCCACTCATGGGTTAGTGGATACCGCTGGGTGTGTGCATTTGCTCTGTATTGCTCCGCTCGTCCACTCAGGGGTAGTGGTTTCGGAGCGTGGTAGCAAGCAGGGATCCCTTCTCTACCCATAGACCAGAGAAGATGAGAGAGATATCTCCCCCATATATACATGGGGCGGAGCGATAGCTCCACCAGCATCCTGTCCTCTCGGTCACTCAGGAGCAGTGATGGCAGAGTGCGGACAGTGTCACAGCTCTACCCACTCGGCCGACACAGTATCGCCTATCTCGGTGGCTTGACTGGAGTTAGGGAGTGACCATGGCATTGCACCATGTGCATATTTTGCATCGTGCATTGTTTGCTGCACTTGATTTCTGCACTTGTTTGATATACATATTCTGGAGACTTGTTATCTGAGATTATATGTCTATTGATATTCCCTTGGTACTTATTATCCTCTTTTCAGGTTAGATGGATTCTGGTATGTATCTACCTCAGTATTTTCAGTGCCAGTATTTCCCTATTGTTGATATGAGACTGTATTAGCGGAACTCTTATTGCAGTATAACTTTCTATGCATATCTGTTGGGTATTCGCTGAGTTATGGACTCACCCCGTTGCCATACATTTTATTTCAGGTTGATGCCTGCCAGGAGATCCCTAGCAGCCAGTCCCCAGCTCCAGAGGAGCTCTGCTTGGTTTTATTTTATGTTGTTTTGCTTATGGACCCTATGTTATATACTTTGTTTCCGTTGCCATGTTTCGAACATGTATTCATGTTTTATTCGATGGTATTGTACTTTTGAGTCCTATATTGGACTTCGTGGGATTTCGGCTTTGTTCCTGCCCCCTGGCAACTCAGGTGAGTTCGGATTTTGGTTTTACGACGTTATAGTCATATATGCAGTTATGTCTGTGTGGATTTGAGGCCTGAGGCCCTTTAAACTGCGTGGTTGTGCAAATATATATATTGTGTGTGCTTTTGTATCTTGTGTGTGTATGTAAATTGTCCGCCGGACAGGGGAGGTGCTGTCCGACTCTCTATTGTATCAACAGCTCCTGGGTCTCGGGGCGTGACATTATGAGCATCGGTCGAGTTTGGGAAGAGCTCCCTCCCGAGGATAAAGAGCTGTTGGATTATTTGTTACCCGGAAGCTTGGCCCCGATGTACACGTTTTGATTATAATAAAAATATCACTTTGCCTTACTGTCCTGTGCATACTTTTGCGTTTGACTCCCTATATCATTCGTCTTCGTCTCGAGGGCTCGGAAAGTAGAAGGATCAGTATTTTTCTTTGACTACAAGGGCCATATAGCAATTAACTTTCTTTTTTTTTTGAATAATAGGCATTCCCTCTCAGTCAGCCCCTGGGGTAGGGGAGTCAGGGAGCCACTGCTCGTCCCCCGCATCCCCTTGGGTTGGTTCTAGGGACCTAGCACCTCCTATGATGTCAAGCGACTTTAGAGGTTTTTCGGGTTTGATCCTGGGTACGGATCTCCCCACGATAACCCCGCAAGCCCAACTACTAAGCCCGTGGCTACTCTTCTGTAGGACCTATGTTGACTCCTTTCTCTATTGTGTGTTTGCGACCCTCGAACCGTCGTCTCCGGGCCCCAAGCAATCCATTGAATGGACCCATAAAGGGTTGCGAATTTCCAGGCGACGCAGAGACATACCAATCGACGCGACGCTTCAGGATTGACGTCTATTACTGCTCCCACACTGTGCCTGCATTAAATGAGGATGGGTTGCACCCTCTATAAAGGTGGAAGGCCAACGTGTTCGTTCCCATCCATCTTTCCTTCCCCTTCTCTTGGACCAGAAAGGGAAAAGACATTGCAGCCTGGAGGGAACCCGGCTAGGGAGGAGGTTCACCACCCAAAGGTGTGTGAAGTCCCGTCTGTTCGGGCTAAGTCAGGCGCTCCCAGAGTCCCCCATGAAGCGTACCATCTTCCGGTACATCCACCATCGTCCCCCTTTCTACCAGGGGTTTTTGCAATCACTGGGGAGCATAGTAGAGATGATGTTGCATCTTTTCCGGGAGAGCACGGAGGAGATGGAACCACATGGTTCATCGGGGAGTCCAGAAAAGACATTACATGCTTCGTCGAGGAGCATGACAGAGATGATATCATTTGTTTCACTCGAGAGCATCTCCTGGTGGTTCATCTTCTCCCCCTCCTCGGTTGCTCTCCTCCGTCTGATCGATCGTTTCCTCGAGTTTTGGGCATCGGACATCAGTCGGGCATGGAGTAGTGTGTCATCTGAGGAGGAGTTGTAGCTGCTGCTCCCCCTTCTCTTCCCCTTCGTTTCGGGCTACGTGACCATGCGGGGACGCCGAAGTGATAGGGAAGAACCCGGGTAAAGGAGTGATCTCCTCTACTGGATCCATTGATTGTATCCTCTATTCTTTGTATTCCTTTTGAGATGTCATTGCCAATGTATTTTCCGTAAAGATGAAGAAAAACATTTGTTATCTCTGTTGTGTAAGCGCTTCGAGCAATAACCAGATATTCTGCTAGTTTTATCATGACTGAGGATGCTTGTTTTATGTCGAGTAGGTTGTTTGTATTAACCTCCTGTCCTTGAGCCTCCTCCAGCCCCCAGGTAGGGGTTGCGTAGATCTTGGTTAGATACCTGGCGCACCCAACCCAGACCAAGCCTGAACACCCCGGGCATCCGCAGCACCGCGAGGTATTAAGGTTTTTATTTCTTGGTCGGGCGTGTGTAGAACCCAGATCAAGCCTAAGTACCTCTGGCATCCATAGCACAGCGAGGTATTAGGGTTTTATTTCTTGGTTGGGAGTCCGTAGCACCCAGACTAAGCCTAAGTACCCCGGGCATCCGCAGCACTGCGAGGCATTAGGGTTTTGATTCCTTAGTTGGGAGTCTGTAGCACCCAGACCAAGCCTAAGTACCCCGGGCATCCGCAGCATCGCGAGGCATTAGGGTTTGGGTTTCTTGGTTGGGCATCCGTAGCTCCCAGACCAAGCCTAAGTACCCCGGGCATCCGCAACATCACGAGGCATTAGGGTTTGGGTTTCTTGGTTGGGCGTCCGTAGCGCCCAAACCAGGCCTAAGTACCCCGGGCATCCGCAGCACCGCGAGGCATTAGGGTTTTGATTTCTTGGTTGGGAGTCCGTAGCACCCAGACCAAGCCTATGTACCCCAGGCATCCGCAGCACCGCGAGGCATTAGGGTTTGGGTTTCTTGGTTGGGCGTCCGTAGCGCCCAGACCAAGCCTATGTACCCCGGGTATCCACAGCACCGCGTGACATTAGGGTTTTGGTTTCTTGGTTGGGAGTCCGTAGCACCCAGACCAAGCCTAAGTACCCCGGGCATTGCACCGCGAGGCATTAGAGTTCGGGTTTCTTGGTTGGGCGTCCGTAGCACCCAGACCAAGCCTAAGTACCCCAAGCATCCACAGCACCGCGAGGCATTAGGATTTTGGTTTCTTGGTTGGGAGTCCGTAGCCCCTAGACCAAGCCTAAGTACCCCGGGCATCCGCAGCACTGCGAGGCATTAGGGTTTTTGTTTGACGTACTGGTACTTGTGCAAGGGCATGTTTCTTTATTTCATGAATTCACTACAAGGCAGCAAGAACACATAGGCAAGTACATAATATGCGACACATATCTTACCGGGGGTGACCGGACTGAAGGCAGTTGGCCTATTCTAGCTTCGTGAGCTTTTCGTTCCTGTCCTTCTGTGCATGGCCGCTTCCTCCGGTTAGTCTTCCTGCGCTCGCAGGTTCTTCCGGGACTCCGATCTGATTTCCCCACTGTAGCATCGTCGAGACACCAGTTGGTCCCCTTTGACGTCAACCACTTGGTCGCCAATCGGAAATTTTATCTTCTGATGGTAAACAGAGACCACCGCTTAGAAGACACTGAGCGCCGGGCGACCCAAGATGACGTTGCAGGATGAGGGAGCGTCCACGATCAAGAAGGGTGTCCTCCTGGTTCTCTAGAGTACGTCGCTACCCAACGATAGAGATTGGGTGATTTGTCGTATCGACTGTACTTGATACCCGGTGAAGCTGAACAGCGGGGTCGAGACCGGAAGTAGTTCATCCTCGTCAATCTGCATATGATCTAGAGCATCCTTGTATAAGATGTTCACGGAACTTCCTGTATCCACGAAGATGCGCTTAACCTCATAGTTGGCGATGCAGGCCAGGATCACCAAGGCGTCTTCATGGGGAGCTTCCACCTCTTCCAAGTCTTCGGGGCTGAACGAGATCGTAGAACCATGATCCTAGCTCTAGCTCGTCTCAATTGCATAGTTCTCCGGACGTCGGGTGTTGGACTTCTTGGCCCGATGGGAATCTCCCCTAGTGGGTTCTCCGGAGATAACTCCCACATGTCCAAAGGGCGGGCCGCGTGCAGGGGTCTTGCCCTTCTGGGGGTCTCTTTCTAAGGGGGGAGACCTGCGGGGTTCTGGCCCCTGGCTCCTTCCCCTTGATCGAGATCGAGACCGGTGTCGGGTCTCGTTTTCTCCCCACTACCTTCGTCAGGGAGAAAAGCTTCGCCGAGGGAAATTCTGGCGATACCCCGTCTTCTTCCACTTTTTCCTAGGTTTGGGGTCTGCCTCTTCACTCATTTTTTTCTTCAAGACATGACACTCCTCGGTGGAGTGTGTCGTACTGCCATGGAAACCGCAGTACTTCATCAGTGGCTCCGGCTGCTCAGTATCCACTGTCTCGACCAGCTTTCGCCAGCCAACCCACTGGTCCTTCCCCAAGCGAGGATATTTTCCTCGGGCTAGGGCTGGGGTTCCCTCCTCTCGGACCGGGTGACGGCTTGAGGGGGGACCCCTGCTGGTTCCTTGCGTCGGGCGAATTGCACCTCCTCCACATTGACGTGCTTGACTGAACGCCCCAGCAAATCATCGAACTTGGCGGGTGGCTTCTTCACCAATGATCGGAAGAAATCCCCGTCCGAGAGCCCTTGGGTACAGGCACTGACGACGATTTCCGACGTGGCACTTGACACATCTTGTGCCACCCAGTTAAATTGCTTGATGTACTCCTTGAGCGGCTCTTTTGGCTTCTGCTTGAGAGCGAAGAGATTGAGTGTCGTCTTCTGATAATGACGACTACTAGCAAAGTGGTGGAGGAAAGCGATTTTAAACTCCATGAAGGAGTTGATAGAACCCGGGGGCAGCCGCTGGAACCATCGTTGGGCTGCCCTGGATAGGGTGTTCAAGAACACCCAGCACTTCACACCGTCGGTGTACTGGTGTAGGAGCGCCGCATTTTCAAACTTGCAGACATGATCCTCCAGATCCGTCTTATAATCAGTAATCTCAGGCCCGCGGAACTACTTCGGCATGGGGTCTTCAACAATCTCAGATGAGAAGGGAGTAGAGGGAGCCTTTGAGGAGGCTTTAGGTTCCTCCCTCTTCCCCTGTCCATCTTCATGTCTCAATGTACTCGAGGCTGCCAAATTGGCCTTCTCAATGTCTCCGGGAGAGTCTCACCGGTAATCCGGGGCTGCTCCGGCGCGTCGCCCCGGTGGTGTGACGGATCTTCGCGGTTGAGGGTGTGAGACGGAGACTCTGGGGATCTCCTCCCGCAGAGAAACACCTCGCTATGAGGTGGCATGCTCGATTTGGTGTTGTTCGAGTGCCTCTTTGATGGCGTTAGCCACCAAGCGATCCAGTTCCTCTTTTGTCAAGACAATGTGTTGTCTCGCTGGCTCTGCCATCGGTGCTCCTTCTGGTGCTTTACTGGTTTCCCACATATGACACCAAACTTGTTCCGGAAGGAATCGACGTCAATGGCCAGTCACCAGGGTTCATCCCACGCTGACGCTAGAGGAAGGACTTCACACCCTGAGAGATTAACACGAGCGTTAGGGTAACACGCCGGAGGTTGTCCAGCGGAGCCCACTCCGATGCTCAAGTCAGTGCCTCGATAGAGGAGATGAAAAGAAGACAAGAAAAGAGATAGGCGAAGTAGAGAGTGCGTAACCCCCTTACCGGAGGGGTTGGAGTACTTTTTATACTTGCGGTGGCTACCTTTATGCGTCTCCACGATCTTTGCCACACGTACCCCCCCCCCATTTGTCGGTTATCAGATAATCTTTTCAACGGTTCACACCATCATTAAGTTCGGCCCGTTGCGACATTTATGGGTCCTGATGACTCCGCGAGAATAGGTGATGGTTATCCACAAATCCGAAGAAAGGGGGGTCGTTACTTGAGGCTGAATGCTTCTTGGGCTCCACTTCCCTGAGGTGATCTCGGGGTCTTCTGGCCCGGGGGTCCCGGGCGCTCCGCTTCCCCGAGGTGGTCTCGGGGCCTGGCTTCCCGAGGTGATCCCGTGAATGGGTCCCCTGATTTGATCTCCGGGGGCGTGTCTACCGCGGGAGGGGGTCTCAAGGGATCCCCTTCCCGAGAGGGTCTCAAGTGTTTTGAAAAGAGAGTCGTTCAGACTCGCTATATCTTGCCACTCAACTTCTTCAATCCACGTGTCCGCCATGAGATACTCAACCCCATCACTGTCGTTCACTTGTCCACGTGGAAGATAATTACTGAAGGAATTATGATTCCGTTGGTAAATACCAACGGGTTCCATCGATAAAATCAGTTAAAATTAGGGCACACTAGTTTTCCCTGCACACGCTCGAACTTCGTTCCCTTCTCCTCCTCAGCGGCAGCGCTCGCGTGCTTCTCCTCCTCGTTCGTAGTAAATCTCCCTCCCTCCTCTTTTTGGTTTTATTTTGGGGTGATGGTGGGGTGGTCGGCGGCGAGGGCGGTCGCGCCTCTAGTTTGCCGGCATGGCCTTTGGTTTGGCGGCAGCCAAGGTGGCTACCTTGGCCGTGGCCGGGGCGCCCTTGTCAGCCTCGACGATGGCCGGCGGTGGCCTGGGCCACCTCGGCAGTGTATAATAATATTTTATTAAAAATTAATTTTTTATAAAAAGGTTAGAAAATTTTCTATTCTAATTATAATGATTAACTCAAATAATATTTCTCTGATTATTTAATAATTTAGATGTTCAGATTCAATAGGATTAATTTTGAAAATATTATCCTTCTATGTCTATCAATATTTATTGGGATTATATTTCGATCTTCCAATCTATTTTATAATTACTTTATTTTCATTGTGTAATGACCTTCTTGTCATCGTCGAGACAATGATACGATGACAAAATATATGGACTTCTTAGATAACAAAAGTTTAATTCTGACCCAAGCATATTACACTTGATATTGAAAACTTATGATAAAAAATTATCTGTTGTGACATAATTCTGATTTATCTTAATAATCGATAAATTTTTCTTATAAAAATAAACTCATCTAAACTTGTCAATTTATATGATAGTCGATGAAAAACACATATAAAATCAAATTAATCATTGAAGAATAAAGAATTAATCAAATCATGCAAATAAAATATCTAAATTATCAAAATATATATAAAACTCCAACGAGAATGTCCGTTCTCACATTGTCACGTTGCCATAAATTAAATAGTACACATTTCGAAGTTAAAATGAAACTCTAAATAATTAAGATATTTTTATAATTATTTATAATTAATTTAATTTATTTTTTAATATTGTATGTGTTGGGTTCTTCCGGCACAAAACAATAAAAACACAGCGAAAACAAGAACCCACGAGCGATCCATGCGAAAGAAAACTCGTACAAAGCTATCTATCTAATAGATTTATCTACTGTTTATACCTTTGAAGCGTGCCCTTCGGTTATCCCGCTCGTCCAAGATGCGCCGGATCTCTTGCACGTTCAAGCGTCCGTGCCTCTATTCGTATCCACACGGAGACAATCTCTCAACTTCGGGAGAGCTACCTTAGTTGTGCTAGCAACTTGAGGTAGCTCGCAGAACACCAAGAACCTTACAATAAGGTTTCGGCCAAAGGGGAGGAGAGGAAGAAGAGAGGAAAGGGAAGGGGAAGAGCTGAGGCAAGAAGAAGGAGAGCCCATCCAAAGTCACAAGACCCTCTTTTATAATCATCCCATGAATATGAAGAGGTTTGTGTCTCTTTGGCTTCCCAATAAAGAGCACATCTTTTTATGTGACTCTTCATCTTTTCCCATGCAAGAAAAGAATCTTTTCATCCAATGAAAAGAGATTTTTCTCTTTCCTCCATGCAACTCCGACCGGGCCTCTCGGGCTTCCGACTTGGTCTCCCGAGTGGCGAGCTCCCGACCCAGTCTGCCGAGCTCCGACCCAGTCTGTCGAGTTCCGACTCAGTCCGCCGAGCTCCGACTCGGTCCGCCGAGATCCGACTCGGCCCGCCGAGCTCCGACTCGGCCCCCCGAGCTCCGACTCGGTCTCTCTCGAGTTCCCAACTCGAGTCCCCCGAACTGACCTCCCGAGTTCCCAACTCGGGCCCAGGTCTCCCGAGTTCCCAACTCGGGCTCAGATCTGCCGATCAACTTTCCCGAAACATTGTGTCCTTTGTGTATGACCCAATAGGTTCTCGTGACGTTGGCAATGCGCCTAAACACTTTAGACACATAAACAATGAGCGACATCTAGTAATGCATCATTGCTACCCAAGTAACAAGAAAATTCGAGATCCGACTAAACCTCCGTGACTATGATAGTGTATGACCTTGTCCTTCTATCCTTGATATCTAGATTGACCAATGAGGCATAGACCGTGTCATCCTCAATCAATCTTGTGTTTCTTGATCTCCGAGTAGACTCACTCAAACAAATGAGCTCAATATCTCATATTGACTCATTTGAGCATGGTCATGCGTTTCAGTAGTCCTACTCGATCAAGGGGCCCACAGATATCACTCCTGTCATATGGGAGGGATAGATCCCATCTACATCACTCACATCCCTCCGCATAATTCATTACATACCCAGTGATCGCCTTTATAGTCCACCCTGTTACGGGTGACGTTTGATGATACCAAAGTACATAACTCCTTATGTAGGGAACCGTAGTGACTTCAGGTCTAAGGACTATTCATACCAATAGTCACATGAGAAAGTCTATGACACTCATATGACAATCTTGAAACTTTCTCATGGCGGGTCATTCAGTACACATTCTCCAATGTATACCCATGTGTCAACTTGATATCACATATCCATGACTTGTGAGCTCAAGTCATCAGTTGACCTACATGCTAGTCTCCGTGCATCAATATTGTCCCTGAATAATTGATGCTTGACTAGGAATAATTTTGTGTAGTGTTCTCTACATTATTTCACTATCGATTCAACCAATCGATATAATGTAAATATGAACTTACTACACAAGGACATTATTATACTTAGTTATTCGGCACAGAATACAAAGTAAGTATAATAACCAAACATGTCTTTATTAATAATAGAATATGATACAAAATGCCTCTAGTCAATCATCACATAATTGGCTCTAGGGCTCCTACTAACAGTATGTTACTGCAGTTACTATTTTTCTCTGACACGTGTACTTCATTTCAGGTATATATTTTTATTATGTAGTCATCTTATATTTACATTATTTACTAGCGGATTTATTTATGTTGTTAATTTAGTTTGTAAGTTTATAATTTATTAAAATATGTAGCATTTAGAATTGAAGTATTTTATATTATTAGTATCATGATGTTTAGAATTATAAGAGTTAGTATTTACAACTAATTATCTAGAATTTATCTTATTCATCACCATAATTGTTTGCTTTAAATATGTACGTAATGTTAAATTATGTTAAATATTTGATTTGATTTAATTTATTTGATATTATCGTTGTAAACCTAAATTACTCATTATTAGAAGAAATTGAAATATAACATACATCATATTATCAGATTATTTGATCCAATTAAACTCATGATGTTCTTACTAAAGTTAGTAATTTACTTTATACAACAATTAAACCTAAATTTCAGTAACTTTCACTGTTTAATTCATTAAATTTATTAAAAAATTATTTTTTAAATTATATTCTTATTAGACAACAATGTACATGAACAAAGCTTAGATATATAATCGATTAGAAAATAGATTTATCAGAGATGATTTTATTTTTGAACTTGAACATTTTGTGAACTTTGCTAAGAGTCATCCAGAATGTATAAATGATGCCTAATTACAGTGTCAGTGTAATCACAAGAAATACAGAAATAGAGACTTTCGTGATGAGGATACTGTGAAAGTACATATATATAGAAATGGATTTGTGCTGAATTACTACAATTGGTACTGTCACGGAAAACCCTATGTGTATGAACCAATTAGACCTTCTGCTGGTTCAATATCTGATATAATTATTGTTGTGCCTGATTCAACAACTAACATTGAAATGCAAATAATTGTTCAGGATGCGATAAATACAGTTCACTATTCTAATGTAGATGAAATACCAACATCTGAATATCAACAATTATATGAAATGTTAAAGGCCAGTGAAAGATAGGTGTGAGAAGACATTCCTTCGGGCTATTCCTAATTATCAGCTACTGCAAGATTATTAAATTTGAAAGTTGAATATCATTTTTCAGAAAAATGCTACGATGACATATGTCAATTGATGTCAGAGTTGTTTCCAACTGATATCATAATGATTGATAGTTTTTATAATACAAAAAAATTAGTCAAAGATTTAGGTTTGCCAGTTGAGAAGATTGATTGTTGTATAAATAACTGCATGATCTTTTGGAATGAAGACAATGAACTGAGTGAATGCAAAAGATGTAGTCACCCACGTTATAAGCCTCTTACTCGCATACCAGTCCCGAGGGCGACTACTCGTTATCCCAGATATCCACGGTTTGATCCCTAGCTACGACATATTTTGCAGGAAATTTTCCTCCAAATGGGGCGTGAACCTTGAGACGTTGGGCTTCTAGACCGCTCACCGCGAGCGCTTACCGATTTACCTTAATGATCCGTGGGAAATTTTTGTGGGGCTAGGCCGATCACCCCAGGTTCTTCTGCTACCTAATGCAACATTTTTCTTACTCGCATACCAGGGAAGAAGATGAAAAAGATTGCTTGGAAAGTGATGTATTACTTTCCATTAACTGCTAGACTTCAATATTTCTATGCATCCATTGCTATAGCTAGCCACATGATATGGGATCATGAGCATGCACACAAAGGATGTCTAATGTGTCATCCTTGTAATTCCCATGCATTAAAATATCTTGATAGTGTGTTTCCTTCATTTCATATGGAACCACGTAATGTGAGATTGAGACTTTCTGCAGATGGATTTCAACAATTTGGTCAGTCAGCATAGTAGTATTCTTCTTGACTAGTTATTTTAACACCGTATAATTTACCACGATAGATGTGTGTGAAAGATGAATTTATGTTATTTACTGTACCGATTCCTTGTCTAACCAATCCTAAAGAGAAGATAGATATTTTCCTCCAACCTCTAATTGCTGAGTTGAATGATTTATGGAATGTAGGGTCGTTGACTTATGATGTTGCAAGTAAAACTAATTTTACATTACATGCTGCATTATTATGGATAATTAGCAATTTTCCAGCATACTCAATGTTGTCACGATGGAGCACATCTGAAAAATTAGCATGCTTAAATTGCATGATGGAGTCTGATGTATTTTCATTACCTTACAGTAGGAAGTTATCTTGGTTTGATAATCACCATAAATTTTTACCTGTTGATCACCCTTTTAGGAGAAATAAAAAAAATCCTAAAGAATGTTATAGTTATAAAACCTCCTCTAGTGATTGCTTCAGGTGAAAATATCATCGAACAAATTGATAGTTATGTATTTCTACCAGTTTCTCAACTTGGTTCCAATGACATAAATAAATACATTGTTCGGATGTGTAAGTGTGGATGGAGAAAAAGAAGTATATTTTAGGGGTTGCCTTATTGGAAATATCTGCTCATTTGACATAATTTAGATGTTATGCATGTTGAAAACATGTCTTTGATAATATCTTCAACACTATGATGAACGAGCCTGGAAAAACCAAAGACATTGCAAAATCACGTGAAAAATTAAAAGAGCTAGATAACATGCTAGAATTGCATTATGATGAAACATCTAATAAATTTCCAAAGGCTTGTTATACATTGGACAAAGATGGAAAGCAAGCTTTATGTAGTTGGTTGAAAGAAATAAAATTTCCACATGGGTATGCTTTTAATATGGCTAGATGCATCGATATGAACAGATTAAAGATGTTTGGAATGAATAGTCATGACTGTTATGTGTTAATGCAAAAACTTATTCCAATAGCTTTCCATAACTTACTTCCTCAAAATCTCTGGGAAGTACTCATAGTATTGAGTCTATTTTTTAGAGATTTGATAGCGAGATGTATTATGGTGGATGATATGGTTCACCTAAAAACAGACATTTCTCTCATACTATATAAGCTAGAACAAATTTTTCCTCCTAGTTTTTTTTATTCAATGGAACATCTACCAGTGCATTTACCATACGATGCACACATAGCTGGTCTTGTTCAGTACAGATGGATATATCCATTCGAACGATTTTTGATGAAAATAAAGAATAATGTTCACAACAAAGTAAGAGTTGAGGGGTCAATAAGCAATGCTATCTAGTTTAAGAAGCATCTTCTTTCTGCTCCTATTAGCTGATCATGTGAAAACTAGACATCGCAAATGTCCTAGAAATTTTAATGATGCTCGGCCGATAGACCCATTGATGCTTTCTCTTTTCATGTATCCTGGCAAGGCAATTGGTGAATCTTCATCTAGATGGTTAACTGAACTAGAATACCATGCTGTAAGTGTTAGTGCAATCTTTGTTAGGTCAGGGTTGACCTAGTTTGACTAGGCTCGGGTGAGCTTATGTCTGGTAAGCTTAAGGTTGGATGTTTCGATGTTTGATAATGATGTTTCAATATCATATGAAGTTTGAATATCATATGATGTCAAGTGGGTCATGGTTGATTGGAGACTTGACTGGAAAATCCCTAGGGGGACTAGACACACCTAGTGAGACTAGGTGAAGTCCAAGTGAATCGGGGAGATTGCACGCTGGCATGGGAAAAGTCCTAGGGGGACTAGGCACACCTAGTGAGACTAGGTGAAGTCCAAGTAGATCGGGGAGATCGCACGCTGGCACGAGAAAATTCCTAGGGGGACTAGGCACACCTAGTGGGACTAGGTGAAGTCTAGGTGGATCGAGGAGATCGTACGCTGGCATGGGAAATATTATAGGGGGACTAGGCACACCTAGTAGGATTAGGTGAAGTCTAGGTGGATCGGGGAGATCGTACGCTGGCAAGGTGGAAGTCTACCGAGAGACTAGACCTAACTCGAGGGTTAGGCAAACCTGGTTGGGAACCAGGTTAAGCCCTAGTTGGGAGCTAGGCAAGGGAAATCCAAGTTGGTCAAAGGGTTGATCAGACACTTGGTAAAGAAGTCCTAACAAATCAAGGTTGACAAAGGTTAGGCAAGAGATCAATCGATTAGGTAATCGATTGAGGTTGGTTTCTCGCTAATAGAAGCTTTCTTGATCGATTGGGCGATTGATTAAGGAAGGTGTGAATCGATTAGGTGATCGATTGGGAGAAATGAGTTGCGAGAACAGAAGGTGGCTGAATTGATTGGGCAATCGATTCAACCTTCCCTTAATCGATTGGTCAATCGATTAAGGGGTTCGGTAATCGATCGGGCGATCGATTACCGCAGTATTACACGAGAGCACAGAAAGGTGCTGAATTGATTCGGCAATCGATTAAGGTTATTCTTAATCGATTGGCTAATCGATTAAGCTTCAAAAACTAGCTGTTGAATGGCTAAGTCTGACGTGGTAATCGATTGGTATCGATTGGGCAATCGATTAGGGAACCCTAGGCGTCGGGTATATAGGGTTTTCACGCAGGTTTGAAGTTATATTTGCTCGGCATCGCTCGCGCAGCTTCCTCCTCCTTCATCACCATTTCATGTGAGTCCTTGGAGCTTAGTGCTGGTGCATTTCCAAAGATCAAGAGGCGACTCCAAGCTTGAAGATAGCAAGGAAAGCAAAGTGAGCTAGGTTATGTAAATCTTGTAAGATTTCTTTTGTGTTTGCTTGGATTCTTGTTGTATCTTCTTGAAAGCATGTAAGAGGTTTCTCTACCTCAAGAAGGAGATCTTTCATAATGTATGAGAGAGTGAGGAGAGTGGCCCCTTGGATTAGTCACCTCAAGGAGGTGGATACCAAGTAAAATAGAGGTGTTAGCATTGCTCAAGTCTTCCACCGCAACAAATCATCAACGAGCAAAGATCGGAGCTAATCACCCCCTCTAGCTCTCCTACTGGTCCTAACAAGTGGTATCAGAGCCAGGTTGCTCTTCTTTGGACTCATCGCCAAGAGAGCAAGAGCTAGAGGAAGAAGAAGAAGTTTGAAGAAACCCTGACTTCAAGAAGCCATCATTAAGAGGGTTTAACTTCAAAAATGGAGTTCGGCTACGACCTCCGGGCACCTCCACCATTCGACAAAGCAAATTTCGATCTTTGGAAGTCAAAGATTGAAAATTTCTTCATGATGGAGATAGAGCAATTGTTTGCTCTAATGGAGGGCTTTGAAGCTCCGACAAGCACCAAAGGAATGCTCCTCGAGAAACGCAAATGAAATGAGGAGCAAATCAAGAGATGCGAGGCCAATGACAAAGTGACCAAGTTATTGGTCAATCTATTGCTGAGCATCATCTTGGATAAGATTGGAGAATTTAAAGATGCCAAAGAGCTTTGGAGCAAATTGGCAAAGCTTCATGAAGATCCCTCCACTGTACCAAATCAAGACAAATCCAAAGAGGGAGACTCATCTGAAGAAGAAGATACGGAAGTTGAGAGATGCTCAACATCTGAAGATGAAATTCAAGAAGCTTCTACTTCAAGGATCGAGGGGGAGCAAACTTAGACATTGACACTGGAACAAAAAAAAGCTTCAACATCATTTTCCGATGTAAATAAGGAAGAACAAGAGTTAAGTGCCACATCTACAAGCAAAGGTATAAAAGTCTCAATTTGTAAAGATAAAGATCATATCATTTGCTTTGAGTATAGGCAAAAAGGACACTATAAGAGTAAGTGTCCTAATTTGGTCAAAAAGAAGGTGCAAGTGGCACCAAAGACCAAGGAGAAGCCAAAGGAGGTCGGCCCCGTTGTACGGAAGGATAAGAAGCACATTGTGTGTTTCTCATGCAAACAAAAGGAACATTATTAGAACCAATGTCCAAGGGGGAAGGATCCAACCAAAGCAAAGAGTAGGAGCGCAAATCAAGTGGGAGCCTCCAAGATCAAGACTAAGGTACCATTAGATAATGGTACTTATTTAAATCATGATAATATGCATGCTAGAAATAATTATTATCATTTAAATACTATTTATCATGAAAATAGGAGATATGAAAAACCTAAGGAGATATATAGAGTCTTCCATGCTAGGACTACCACATATAAGGATAGGGAACAAGTTATAACATTTCATGGTAGAACTACTCAACCGAAGGCCAAGAAGAATAATCACCAAGGCAATCTTAGAAAACCAAGCCTCGAGAAAGTAATCATTGAAAATCAAGTTTTGAGGTCAAAACTTGAAACATTAGAAAAATCTCTCAAAAGAAAAGAAAATTTTCTTAAGGGATCTAAGGATCAAAACATAGATATAGGAAATCAAGGACCCTCTAGGAGCAAGAAAGGTTTGGGATACAAACCTAAAAGGATGATGGTCCATCTTATCATAGAGTTCCATATAGGTATGGGACTCAATCTAGGTCAAGGAGTCAAGTAAAGGCTACAAGGGAAGTCATCCCTAGTCATGTGATCAAGTCTCAACACTTTCTTTGCTACTCTTATTTCAGTGATAGATCAAATTCCAACCTTCAAACAACAACTCCTTATCTTTTTCTAGTTATTGTTTTTGATGGGGCTAGATAGCCCGTGCCCGGCACGGGGGATGAAGAAGTCAGGGACACGACTTAACCTCTCCCCTAGGGCCCCGGGACCCCCTTTCGGGGGCGCACTCGGGAAGGTCAGGCCAAGGACCCTTCGTGGAAGCCCCCTCGAGAGGTTAGGCTCCGAGAGTTCTTCGGGAGATATCCCACCCAAAGACCCCCGAGCTCACCTCGGGAGGCGGAGTCCTCGCCACAGCCAACCTCGGGAGACCCGAGTGTCCCAACCAGATAGAAGGGGATAACGGTGCTGACAGTTTCAAGGGATATCCCCTTGTCACCGAAAGCAGGGGGTGTGACTCAAATATCGGAGTCATGGCACCGAGAAAGGGGGGCACGACTAGTCTGGCGACGCAAGGATAAAAGGTAGTTCCACCCCTCCGGTAAGGGGGTGATGATCTCTCGCCTTTGCATACTATTTTTCTCTCTCACTACCAATCGGACAACCTACTAACATGGGTGTTGGAGTGGACTTCGCCGAACCACTGCCGGCGTGTCCCCTAACGCTTGCGTTACTCTTGCAGGACCCCCAAGTTCCTCAGCGACGTAGTCATCCCCACCAGGGCTGAGCTTCAGTGACTGACCATCGCCGACGACTCCTTCCAGAACAAATTTGGCGTCGTCTGTGGGAAACTAACAAAGTACTTGAAGGATCGCCGATGACAAGACCAGAGGAACAACCCCTCACCCTCATGCGAGAGAAATTTGACCACCTGGTGGCTAGCGCCATCAAGGAAGCCTTGGAGCAGCATCAAAACGAACAGGATGCCCCACAACCAGCGGGCCCGACGAGGGAGGAGATCCCCAGAATCTCCGCCTTGCACTCCCAAAGGTCTGTGGCCCTTGTTGGACGACAGGACGACGCAGCCCAAGACCCTCAGAAAGAATCCCCTGGAGAGGGGGAAAAGGCCCACTCGGTGGCCTCTAGTGCCCAGAGGCAAGAGGAGGGACCGAGGAGGAGGGACGGACCCAAGATCTTTCAGAAAACTCCCTCTACCCCTTTCTCGTCTGAGATTGTCGAGGACCCCATGTCGAAGCAGTTCCGCGGGCCGGGAATCCCAAAGTATGACGGGAAGACGGATCCAGAGGATCACGTCTGTAAGTTCGAGAATGCGACACTTCTGCACCAATATACGGACGGAGTGAAGTGCCGAGTGTTTTTGAATACTTTGTTTGGAGCAACGCAACGGTGGTTTCAGAGGTTGCCACAGGGTTCCATTAACTCTTTCGTGGAGTTCAAGAAGGCCTTCCTCCACCATTTCACGAGTAGCCGATGCTACCAGAAGACAACACTCAACCTGTTCGCTCTTAAGCAAAAGCCTAAAGAACCGCTCAAGGAGTACATACAACGGTTCAATGGGGTGGCACAGGATGTACCCAGCGCGACATCGGAGATACTCGTCAGCGCCTACGCCCAAGGACTCACAGAAGGGGACTTCTTTCGGTCCTTGGTGAGGAAGCCCCCCGCCAGTTTTGATGACTTGCTAGGACGCTCCGTCAAGCATGTTAATGTAGAGGAAGTGCAGTATGCCCGGCGCAAGGATCCAGTTGGAGCTCCTCCTCCCGCAGCCCCTCAGTCAGACAGGAAGGAGCCCCCGGCTCCAGCTTGGGGAAAAGACCTGCTGCCTGGAAAGGACCACTGGGCTAGTAGGCGTCGGCTAGTGGAGACAGTAGACACCGAACAGCTGGAGGCAGTGCCCAAGTACTGCAATTAACATGGCAGTTCGACTCACTCCACAGAAGAGTGTCATGCCCTGAAGAAAAAGTTCACTGAAGAAGCGGATACCAAACCTCGGAGAAAATGGAACAAGTCACGGTATCGCCGAAGGTCACCACGACGAAGCCTTTCCCCTCGCCGATGACCTGCAGGGGTGAATGAAATCCGACTGCGGTCCCGATCACAATCTAGAGGCAGAAGTCGGGGGCCCACGCCCAGAAGATCCCTATCCTTGGAGAGAGATCCCCAAAAGGGCAAAGCCCCTATGCGGGGCCCCCCTTCGGGCCACGTAGGGGTCATCTCCGGAGGACCTATCGGGGGCGACTCTAACCGAGCCCGGAAATCGTACACCCGGCGGTTGGAAAATTACTCCATCAGGATAAGTCGAAGCCAGGTGGCGGGCCCGACTATCTCGTTTGGGCCATCCGATCTCGAAGAAGTGGAAGCTCCCCATGAGGTCGCCATAGTGATCGTGGCCCGCATCGCCAATTATGAGGTAAAGCGCATCTTCGTAGACCGGGGAGTTCCGTGAATATCCTGTACAGAGCGGTTTGGGAGCAGATCTAGATAGAAGAGGATGAACTAATCCCCGTCACAAGCCCCTTGTTCAGCTTCATGGGATATCACGTACAACCATTGGGGCATATTACATTGTCACTCTCACTGGGTAGCGATAGGCTTGAAAGGACTCGGAGGACTCCTTTCCTAATTGTGGACGCGCCTTCCTCCTATAATGCCATCCTAGGTTGACCAGCGCTCAGTACCTTCAAGGTGGTGGTCTTTGTATATCACCAGAAGATCAAGTTCTCGGTGGGCGATCGAGTGGTGAAAGTCCGAGGGGATCAGCTAGTTTCACGAAGGTGCTATAGTGCGCGAGGTCAGGGCTGAGTCTAGGAAGAACCCACGAGGCATGGAAGAATAGCTGCCGATAAAAAAGAAAGAAACGCAGGAGGTCTCAATTTGACTGAGGTCCCCGATCCTTCTTTGTTGGATCGAGAAGAACGATAGAGGGGGGGTGAATATCGTTAAACGTTCGGATTTGTAAAAGAGAATTAGCAGCGGAAATAAATAAAGAAACACACACGCGAACACCAAGATTTTACTTGGTTCGGAGTCGCGGTCGTCTCCTAGTCCAAGGCCCACGGTCGTTGACCGTTTACTGCGGGCAATTCTATATGTGCGCAAAAACAGTTTACAAAATGTATTACAAGAATAGTACAGTAAACTTAAAAGCAGCTCTTCGTTACCGACGCCCGGTGTAGATTGTATTTTCGGAGTAGAGGGACGTCATCGGTGCTTGTATCTCGAGTCGGGAGGTTTCCGGAGCAGAGTGCGGGAGTAGAAGAGCGTGAATGCGTTGGAAGAATTGATTGTTCAGAAGCCTTGGTGTTGGGTGCTATTTATAGCACTTCGGGGCGCCCTGAACGTTGGGGGCGCCCCCCCCCCCCACGTGTCAACCGATCCGGAATTACCTCGGTCTGCCCTTATCCCACTCGAATAGGGTTGAGGATTGACTCTGGGGGCGCCCGGGACGCTGGGGGCGCCCTGGTTGACCTTTTCAATGAGCTTCTCGGCTGGATCAGAGTTATCCGCTTCGGTGGCATGGGTGCGGGGCGCCCTGGGCACTGGGGGCGCCCCGCCCAGTAAGCTACCGAAGCACTTCTTTACTTAACTTGTTTTGTACTGGCCTTGGGAGCGCCCTGGACACTGGGGGCACCCTGCTCAGCTACTTGCCTCTCTCCTTTGGGCATTCTGAGCTGCAGACACATGTTCCTTTGGTCCTGCATCCAGGGTTAGTCCAAAACAATATAACACAATAAAGTATTAGATTTATACAGCCTTAGCTGTCTTGATTCTGACTTTGGGTCTCCAAAATGGAGCCCTAGGTCGAACCGACGCCTACTATTCCCTCGACGGGGAACACGTCCTCACCTACTCCTCTCAGGAGAATTTACCTGTTGCCAACCGACTCCTCCGGTTGGACTTTTGCCTAGCGGTCCTTTGCCAGGTCTTGGATACCAGGCTATCCTTCTCCCGGTGCCTAGCAGTCCTTCGCCAGGTCTTCGGATCCTGGCAGTCCTTCGCTAGGACTTGGTTCCCAGACTGTCCTTTGCCTGATGCCTAGCAATCCTTCTCTAGGTCTTCGTATCCTAGCAGCCCTTCGCTAGGTGCCCAGTTGTCCTTCGCAAGGACTTAGGGTTTCAGTGCCTAGCATTCCTTCGCTAGGTGCCTAGCATTCCTTTGCTAGGACTTCAATCTGCACACTCAAGCTGCATGTTAGATAACAAATAAGACTTAACTTTTGAACTCTTTGCCATTTATCAAAACACAGGTTCGACTTGGGTGCTGTTTGCACCAACATTCTTGTCTTGGTAAGATTTGCAATTTCCTTACAACAACTGTCTATGTCTCTCTGTGCGCTTGCAGCAAAATCAAGTAATAAAACGGGATGCTTCTTTCAAAATGACAAATGTGCTGCTCAGTAATCAAAACCCTAATACCCCGCAGTCCAACCGACGCCCGGGGTACTTAGGCTTGGTTCGGGACCTATGCACCCGTCCAAGTAATCTAAAACCCTAATACCCCGCGGTCCAACCGACGCCCGGGGTACTTAGGCTTGGTTCGGGACCTACGCACCCTTCCAAGTAATCTAAAACCCTAATACCCCGTGGTTCAGCCGACGACCGGGGTACTTAGGCTTGGTACGGGACCTACGCACTCGTCCAAGTAATCTAAAACCCTAATACCCCGCGGTCCAGCTGACGCTCGGGGTACTTAGGCTTGGTTTGGGATCTACGCGCCCGTCCAAGTAATCTAAAACCCTATTACCTCGTGGTCCAGCCGACGCCAAAGGTGCTATGGTGCGCGAGGTCAGGGCTGAGTCTAGGAAGAACCCACGAGCATGGAAAGAATAGCTGCCGATAAAAAAGAAAGAAACGCAGGAGGTCTCAGATTTGACTGAGGTCCCCGATCCTTCTTTCCCCTTAACTTATGTCTTATCACAAGTTTTTTAATTTTTGCACAACCATAAAGAATTAAGTTAAATTCTAACTTAAACCTTTTAATTCTCCCCCTTTGACACCATCAAAAAGATTGCGCCGAGCAATATTACCCTTGGTATCAATTTGAGACAAGTTCTAGTTTCTAAAAATGCCCAGAAATTAGAAAATACATGTACCAGTCGACTGAGTCAGCTACCAGTCGATTGGATTCACCGAATTGCCCATTCACAGCATGTTCAGTCGACTGGTCCTCCTCTGTACAAATCGACTGATACTTATCAGACATAAATTTCAGCCTTTTGAGATGAAATTCAAAAATGCATAAAAAATTTCAAAAAATTTGAAAATTCATGAAATTTTACAAACATATTTCTTGTGATGCTTTCCAATAGAGAAAGATATGTTTTGATGAAAAATCCAAATATGTTTGACTTTTTGACCAAAACTCAATTTCTTTGAAAACACTTAACTTTGTATCAACATCATATCCTAATTTTGAAACCATGTATTTTGCAAACCTATGCCATAGAAAATAAAACACAAAAATATTTTCAAACCATTTGAAATGTCCAACTATGATCTATGGGTAAGATGCCCATTAATTAAACATTTGTTTTCCGCATAGTTGGTATATTATCACTAATGTGATAAATCCAATAACTTATCAAAATGCTACATGCATAAGTGAATTATTTGTATCATCCTAACATCTCATATGCATAAATACAATCATAAATCAAGGTAATATGAGATGTATTAAAGGTACATCATATTTAGCCCCTTTTATCAAAAATTTCTACTTGGGCTAAAATATTCCCCCCTTAATGCCTCAACCAAATTTCAAAAATTTGAAATTTTAACACATGGTTGACTCAACTTAAATCCTCTAATCCTTGAGGATTGACTTTGGTACCCAATAAAATGTTTCCTAATTGGGTTGACCAAGTACTCCTTAGGGATCCATTTCTTTCCTAGGGTTTCGGTTTTTGCTTGTCCTCTAGCAAGTAGGCAATGATAGATTTTTCCATTGCTAGATTTTCTAAAATCTAATCCCTCTTTCTTAAAACTTACCCTTTGGCCCTCAATGATCATATCTAGGGTCTTTGAGCCAATTTTAAATTTTCTAAGGGCTTTTGTAAGACTATATACCTTTTCCCTTAATTCCTTATTTTCTTCTTCTAAACATGAGTCATTTGAAATAGAAGAAGAAGCATGTACATCATCCCTTAATTTTCATGGATTCTAATTTTTCATTTAATATACAAATCTCATTTTTCAAACCCTTAATCTTCTTTCTAGCCTTAAACAAATCATCGTTAGTGCTAGAAATAATTTTTACAAGAGTAGTAGTGGATAAATTGTATACCTCACTTACCGAGACGTCCGATTCCGAAGTTGAGCCTCCCCCTTCACTTGAGCTCCCTCCATCTTCACTTGAGCTCTTCTCTTCTTCAAATTCGGATGACGTGGAGGCAATGTCTTCAATTTCCATTAGTGCGAAATGGGATATGTGATGTTCCTCCTCCTCCGATGAGGATGAATCATCCCATGTAGCCTTCAAATTTTACACCTTCTTCCCCTTCTCTTTTGATTTCTTCTTTTCTTTTTTCTTCTTTCTTCTTTCCTTCCTTCTTCTTCAAGAGGGGACACTTATCTCTCATATGTTCTTCTCCTTGACAATTGTAGCAAATTATCTTCCTTATTCTACTTTTGCTCCTTGACACTTTTCTATCATGAGATTTGCTAGTAGAAAAATGTTTACATGCTTTTCTCATTTTCCTTACCATGTAGGTTTCCACATCACTATCCATGGATGCACTTGATTCCTTCGAGTTGGATGAGGAAGCCTTCTTCTT
The DNA here is from genome assembly GCA_024364735.1 of Boesenbergia rotunda. Classification (NCBI taxonomy): domain Eukaryota; kingdom Viridiplantae; phylum Streptophyta; class Magnoliopsida; order Zingiberales; family Zingiberaceae; genus Boesenbergia; species Boesenbergia rotunda. Next base: position 242,994 of record JAGFNQ010003492.1, read on the forward strand.
TTTACCTTTTCCCTTGTTTGCCACTAGGGATATACTCTTTGGTTTGTACACTTCTTCAATTGTTCCTCCAACTCGAGTTTCATAGAGCTTCATGGTTGAGAAGAATTCCTCTAGAGATGTTTTTTTAGATCCTTGGATATGTAGTACGAGTCCACTGTTGAGCTCCAATTTGATATTCTTGGAAATACATTGATGACTTTCATTAAGATGTCTCGGTTGGATAGTTGTTCTCCTACACTGGTTAGTCCATTAAGTATTTCCTTAAATTTAGCATATAAATTTGATACCTTCTCCCCTTTATCAAGTTTGATATTGTTAAGTTGAGAGCGGAGAAGATCTTTCTTTGCCATTTTCACCTCTGAAGTGCCTTCATGAAGCTCCATTAGCTTATCCCATAAGTCCTTGGCACTTGAGTAGGTTCCAATCCTTGTAACTTCTTGTTGAGGGAGCACACTTAGTAAATGATGCAAGGCTTTTGAATTCGCTAAGTAGTCATCCCTTTGCTTCATGCTCCACCTTATTTTCTCAAGTAGCTTGTTTTCTTGATCCCTAGGCACTTTAAAACCGTTTTCCATGATTAGCATAATATCAAAGTCAGTATTGAAAAATACGTCCATCCTTTTCTTCCACTAAGCAAATTCTCCTTCAAACTTTAGCAGTTGGATGTGCGAGCCGGCCATTTCAATGATTTTGCTCTTTTTGGCGGTTAGTCCGTTGAAGGCATCCTTGCGCTCTGATACCACTTGTTGGGACCGATGGCATGGCTAGAGGGGGGGGTGAATAGCTCGGTCACCCCGAATTCAATTTCTTCCTACGACGGTTAGCACAAGCGAAAACTTAATATAACAATTAAGTCAATGCTAACACTTTATCGGTTATGTGGTTTGGAGATTGCTTGCTCCTACTCCATAGCATGTCCTTGAGGTGGGCGAGCCCTTGATCCTTCGGTGGATCACGCACCGGCAATCTCCGGCTAAATCTTTCTCCTTCTTGGTGGAGAACAACCTCTCATAACTTTTCTTCCTCCTTACAAGATTGAGCTAGGGTTTGGGAGGAAGATGATCTTGGAGCTTGAGCACTTGAGCAAAGATATCACAATGAAGAACTAACCTATCTCAAGTCTCAAGTTCCCATTTAAATAGTGGAGAGAGTTGTTAACAAACAACTCAGCCCCGACACCAGTCGACTGCTCTAAGGGCCAGTCGACTGATGCCCAGCCAATGGCTAGCCTAACGACTCTATTTATTAGCATACTAGTCGACTGATCTTTCAATGAGTTTTCACTCGACGCTGGCAGTCGACTGCTTCCTTTGCCAATCGACTGCCCAATTTACAAACTCTCTCAAACTCACTCTGAAGTCCATCCTTCGCATATGCTTAGAAGTTCACTTCCTCGGCTTTCCCCTTGAAGTTCTCTTCCTTCGGCTCTCGTCCCTCGGATGTGCACATAAGCCCGTGGCTTGCCTCCATGCCATCCTTCGCGTATGCCTTTGAAGTCTACTTCCTCAGCTTACCCTTTGAAGTTCTCTTCCTCGGCTCTGGTCCCTCGGATTCTTCACTCCGTTATTCATGTGTGATTCACTAAGTCCTGCACAACTCAATCGCACATATCAAATCAACATGAAAACCTAACTTAATCATATTGGCATACACATCAAAACTCATGATCTACCCGATCAACCTTGGGTTGATTGCACTAACATTCTTTCCTAATTATTAAGATTAATAATATAACAAAAAACTTTTGATTAGTTATTAAATAATTAATTAACATACAAAGACATTAATAGTTACAATTTAGTTGGTTAGAATATTAGGTTTTAAATTAAGAGACCTGGATTCGAGTTTCAATACCAACAAATTTCTTTTAGTGTCTATACATCTAAAAAAACTTGATTTCAATGTTTAAAAGAAAAATAAAAATAAAATAAAAAACTTAAACCAACGGTCGATTAATTTGGGTTGGAACCAGGTCAACGGGTACACGACCCAGTTACGAGCCCGAAGACGGGTTCGAACAAGTTAAAATAAAAGTGTCAAAGATTCTATTTTAATAAAATTAAAAAACCAATAAAAAATGAAGAAAAGACAAATCTTGTGTCAAATTCAAGCAAATTGAACCAATAGTCAGTTAATTTGGGTCGAAACTGGGTCAACAGGTACTCAATCCGGTTACGAGCCTGGGGTTGGGTTGAGTCTGGTTGAGACTTGGCCCAGGGCGGGTTTACCTGTAGGAGTAGTTGAAAACTATTCTTACACCAATTTTGAAATCGCTCTTATATTTATGATATGTAAGGGCAGTTTAAAACTGTTCTTACCGCTAAAGGGTTTTAGAAAAGTTTGAACCGTTCTTGAATTTATAACTAAAATAGCAGTTTAAAATCGTTGTTATATGTACAACGTGTAAGATTGGTTTCAGACCATATCTACCAAGAAGAGGAGTAGTCATTGCTATTAGCAAATTTTAATCTTTTATCAACTGTTATGAAAATAACTTCTATAAGATATAGGGACGTCATTAAGAGAAGCAGTTTCAAACCGGTGGTAAAAGTGTAGGAGTAGTTGAAAACTGCTCTTGAAAGTCAAAACCATTCTATTGGGACCTTTGCGTCTAGTTAGAGAGGGGGGTGAATAGTTTCTCTTGGATTTTATCTACAAAATGTTAGCTAAAGCATTAGAAATATATAGACAAAAACAAAAACAATTAAGATAAAGCTAACTCCCTTGATTTACTTGATCTCCACCTCCTTGATGTGACTAATCCACGGATCTACACCCATACAATCAAGCTCCACTATGCTCTTCTCCTTTTCAATCAAGCTTGAAGGAGGAGAAACCCTTACAAGATGATCTCCCTCTTTACAAGATGGGACTTAGAGTTTGAGGAAAAGAGTAGGCTTTGGAAGCTTTGGGCGCACAGCAAGAAGGTTTTACAATCATACTTCGGAACCTCTTTATGCCCCAAAGCTTTCTCTTAAATAGAGGAGAGAGTTGTTAACAAAACATCTCAGCCCTGACACTAGTCGACTGCCACTAGAACCAGTCGACTGGTGCCTAGCCAACGGCTAGTTTTCGAATGGACTAGTCGACTGGTTCCAACCCCAGTCGACTGCCCAGCTTACAAACTCACTCTCAACCTCTCCAGAGTCCATCCTTCGCATATGCCTAGAAGTCCACTTCCCCGGTTCGCCCCTTTGAAGTTCTCTTCCTTTGGCTCTCATCCCTCGGATGCACACAAGCCCGCGACTTGTTTCCATGTCATCCTTCACGTATGCCTTTGAAGTCTACTTTCTTGGCTTGCCCTTTAAAGTCCTCTTCCTTTGGCTCTCATCCCTCGAATGGTTTCACTCTATTGTTTCTTATGTGTGGTTCACCAAGTCCTGCATGACTTAAACACACACATCAAACCAATATGAAAACCTAACTTAATCATATTGGCACACACATCAAAATCCATGATTGTACCGATCAAACTTGGGTTGATTGCACCAACACACTCTTATATAAGTGTTTTTTAGTGATTATGACAACTATAAATACCATAGTTGAACTCAATAAGGGAGAAAAGTTATGGGGATAACTACAAAATATGATATCTTAAGATACAATACGGCCTTAAGGAATAAGAAGTTTTAGAGACTGTAAATCAGTCTATGAAAGAACCTGCTAATGGTTCTACAACACAGTATAAACATGATCTTAATGCCTATAAGGCATAAAAGAAAAAGGACTTTATTGTTAAGAGTATATTGATTAGTTTAATGATAGATGACATAATCTGTGAATATGAGCCATTTCTATAGACTCATAATGTCTGGGTTTCCCTAAGAGAAAAGTATAGTGGAGTAAGTTTAAGCAAGTTTTAACAGTTGACAATTAAGTTCGACAACTACAAAAAGCATCTGAATATATCCTTGGCCCAACATCTATGGGAAATCACTAATATGATTCGAGAGCTAAAAACTATAGGTCATGAGTTGACTAATGAACAACAAGTTTAGGCAATTATCCGTTCTCTTCCTGATTCTTAGGAGACGATGAAAGAGAATTTAGCTCGCAGTGAAAGTATCAAGATTTTCACTAATGCCTCGCGCTATGTTAAAGTGGAGGTGGAGAGAATAGAGGCTGCAAGGATTTCTGAATAAGCTTTTGTAGCTGATGGTTTTGTTAGTGCATCCAGATCCATGAATAAGAGAAAATGGTTCAAGAAGGGAAGGGAAAAGCAAGCTGTTAATGCTACTGCTGCTAGGTTGGGCCCAAACAAGAAGAAGTTAATGGGGGAAAAGCATGGACAAAAATTGCAAAACAAGTTAACTTGTTTAACTATAGCAAGAATGACCACTTTGCTCGGGAATATACTCAACCAAAAATGATAAGTCCATGTTTATCTTTTATTTATGAGCATTAAGTTGCTAGTACAATGTTGTTAGTTTATTTTTATCCTTTGTAGATTATAGATTCAGGAGCAACAATCCATATAGCTCGTGATCAATCTACATTCATGGAGTACTATTGGGTACCAACTAGCAATAAATGAATATATGTTGGAAACAATACAAGGATTGAAATTAAAGGAGTATGTACATCCAAACTCAACCATCCAAACTCAACCTACGTGGTGGACTCCTTATTTCTACATGATATCCTTTATGCACCTAAGATTTGATGGAATTAGTTTCTGTTACAAGTCTCCTTGATTTGAGTTATTGTATAAACTTTTATATCGTTATGTGGAACTTTGTATTAACTTTGTGTTAATAAGATATGGTTATGAAACAAATATTTTATGATTTTTGATGTAGAATTAGATATTAATTATGGAATTAATGATTGTTTTTTCAAACATTGCACTTACTAGTGATGCTGATATTAATGATAGGCATGCTAGATTAGGACATATTAGATAAAAATGAATGAATAGATTAGCTAAAGAGGGCATATTAGGCGCTCATGCTAAGATCAACTTATTTATATGCGAGCATTCTCTTGCTTGAAAAGCAACTAGGAAACTATTTGGTAAAACTATTAGAGATGAATCACTATTGCAATTAATTCATTCGGATATTTATAGTCTAATGGATATAAAGTCTAGACATGATGGTTCCTATTTCATTACATTCATTGATGACTTTACATGTTTCATTCATGTGTATTTAATTTCTTATAAATATAAAGCATTAGATTGCTTTAAACATTATTTGAATGAAATTGAGAATCAATTTGGTCATAATGTTAAAACCTTGTATACTGGTCATCGAGGTAAATATTTATCTAATCAGTTCAATATAATATGTAATGATAAAGGGATTATTAGACAGCTAACAATCTCTGGAACTCCACAACACACTAAGGTTGCTGAAAAAAGAAATCAAACTCTTCTAGATATGGTTAGGTCTATGATGACTCAAGCTAATTTTCTAATTTTCTATTAGGGAAATGCATTATTAATAGCAATGTTCCTTAATATAATGTCTTCTAAGTTTGTTCTATCTACTCCATATGAATGTTAGACAGACAAAAAAAAATCAAATTTGAGTAATTTGAGACCGTGGGGGATCAACTGCCTATGTTCATTATAAGATTCACAAAAATGAAAAATTATAATCCAGGGGTAAAAAGTATATCTTTGTAAGGTATTCTGATATCTCAAAGGGTTATATTTTTATTGGTGAGCAATAAGATAGAATCATCTCTAAAATAAAATCGAAAGATGCTATTTTTCTCGAAACTGAGTTTCCAATGAGAGATGTGTTGGTGTAATCGGCCCAAGTGTGATAGGGTAGATCATGAGTTTTGATGTGTGTGTCAATATGATTAAGTTAGAGTTTCATGTTGATCTAATATGTGTATGTGAGTGTGCATGTTTACAGGATACACATTGACTTAGTTGGACGTCTTCGGGTCTGGTGAAGGATGACATGGGAGACAAGTTGTGGACTTGCATGCATATGAGGGACCTTCGGCAAAGCATGGACGATAAGCCGAGAGAAGCGGACTTCAAGGTATACGTGAAGAATGACATGGGAGACAGGTCGTGGGCTTGCATGCATTCGAGGGACGAGAGCCAAAGTTAAAGAGGGCTTGAAGGCAACAGATCGAGGCTGCTGGAGTAGGAACGATGAGTTGAGGGAAGCGGACTTCGAGGCATACGTGAAGGGTGGCATGAGAGACAAGCCACGGGCTTGCATGCATCCGAGGGACGAGAGCCAAAGTCGAAGAGGGCTTGAAGGCAACAGGTCGAGGCTGTAGAATGAAGAGTCAACTGAGTCGTGAGGATTCGAGTGCTGAGAGAATTATACTTGGGAAGGAAAATCCTAGGGTTCGAGTGTTGAAAGAATTGTACTCGGGAAGGAAAATCCTAGGTGGCAGTCGACTGGTCTTTTACCAATCAACTGAGGTAGAGCACAGAGAGATCAGACGACTGGTAAAGGACCAGTCGACTGATATAGTCGACTAGGCAGTCGACTGGTGACCAGAATGCGAATCGTCAAGGCAGTGACCTTTGAATTCACGAAGACCAGTGGACTGCCCCTGGGGCAGTCGACTGGTAACGGTCAAAATCAGGATCGAGCTCTATTTAAGAGAGCTCATGTTTGGCTACTTTTCTTTGGCGAAACAAACTTGGTAAGAGCCTATTAGTAGCCTATAAATGCTCAGGTCGTGTCAAAGGTTTGTGGTGAGGTTTCTCCACCCACAAGGAGAGACAAGAGATAGTCGGAGGTGCTTCGGGGAATCATCCACTGAAGGATCAGGATCGTTCACCTTACGGACAGCCGTGGAGTAGGAATTTCATCTCCGAACCAAGTAAATCGATGTGTCCTTCTTAGTTGTTAGTTGTTAGTTTTTGTTCTTGTTATTCTTCTTGCGCACTAACAACTTGTAGGAAGAAAAATCAAAAAGTTACTATTCACCCCCTCCCCCCCTCTAGCAAACGACAAGGTCCTAACAAAGTGAAGTTGATAAAACTATTTTTCTATTTGTAATAGAGAAAGAGGATGATACTTTATCAACAAATTTGGTATCAGAAGGGATGTTTGAATCTGATCAACAAATTGAGAATAAGTGGATTCTCAAGATTAAGAGAAAAATGGATGGATTGATAATCTATACAGAGCTCATTTAGTTGCCAAAGGATATACCCAATAACAAGGTATTAATTTTGAAGAGACATTTTCTCTTATAGTGAAATTTATGTTAATTCATATTATTTTAGCTATAGTAGTACATTTTGACTTGGAATTGTTGGCTCAAGTGGAGTATCTAGAGGGGGTAAATAGCTTGCAAAAAGAATTAGAACTTTCTCTTGCAAACTAACTAGCAATGACACACTAATTAATTGAAAAGAAATAACATAAATAAAAACTAGTGACTCTGAATTTGCTTGGTTATAACCTGGATGATTTTTAATTCAAGGAAATTGAAATCTCACTAAGAAAGCTCCGACTTCAACAGAGGTCGGAGGTAGAGAAGCCCCTTACATAAATTAAAAGCAAGCATTGAGCGTACAAGATGTAAAAATGAAATACAGTGTGTGTTTAACTACTTGCTCTAGGGTGTTATTTATATACATTGGGCAAAAGTTACCATCACTGACGTGACAACTTGGCAGATTGGAGGCGCCTCTAATCAGATAAAGTTTTAACCTTGTCGCAATGGTCATTTTCTGATCTGGCGAATTGGAGGTCCGGGGTGCCTTGGCTATTGTTCATAAGAGGCACCTCTAATAAACTAAGGCGCCTCAGGTCTTCAATTCAGCAAGGCGCCTCCAGTCCATTAGAGGCACCTTAGATGGTCAACTTCCGAGTTGACCATCACTCTTCGCATGGTATGGTCGTTTAGAGTTGAGTTCACCCGAACCCAACTTTTACCTTCTTCTCAAACATACTTCCCCCTGGCCTATTGACCTTTAGATATGTTATACGCGACCTTCTCGCTCTACCGATGTACTCTTCCTTAACTCCTCATCCCTTGAAAGCACTAAGTCTGTCGACTCCCTTTCTGTGTCATCCTTCTCATTACTGCATCTTCTACTTGACTTCTTGTATTTTTAAGTCCCTACACACTCAGACACAAGGTATCAAATACACATGACCTAACTTAACTCAGTTGACCACATCAAATCTAACCCAAGTACTTACAGGAATTACATAAGATGCATGTAAAAGTAGTTTTATTTAATGGTAACCTTGACGAAAAAATTTATATGACACAACCAAAAGGTTATATTAATGAGGTCAAGAGAATAAAGTGTGTAGACTTAAAAAAATCTATATATGGGGTAAACCAAGCATCAAGACTATGAAACATAAGATTTAATGAAGTCATTTTATCTTATGGTTTCGAAATGATCATTAGGATCATTGTATTTACATAAGAAAGGGAAAAAAGTTTATCATTTTATCATTATATGTTAATGATATACTAATAGCTGAAAATGACATAAAATTTTAATAGAAGTTAAATCATGTCTTTCATCACAAATTGACATAATAGATATGGAAAAAGCTAAGTACTGTTGATGCAGTCTGACCTGATTGTTGTTTTGGTGTTGACACCTGATGGGGCTGGATAACCCGTACCCGACACGGGGATGAAGAAGCCAGGGACATGACTTAACCTCTCCTCTCGGGCCCCGGGACCCCCCCCCCCCCCCCCCCCCCCCGCGTTCGGGGCCGGACTTGAGAAGATAAGGCCCCGAGTGTACTTCGGGAGATATCGCACCCCAAAGACCCCGAGTTCACCTCAGGAGGCGGAGTCCTCGCAACAGTTGACCTTGAGAGCCCCAAGTGTCCTAAATAGATAGAAAAGGATAACGACGCAGACTATTTCAAAGGATACCCCTTTATCACCGAAAGTAGGGGGTGTGGCTTGAATACCGGAAACATGGCACCACTAAAGGGGGCACGACTAGTCTGCCGACACCAGTATAAAAGGTAGTTCAACCCCTTCGGTAAGGGGGGGGGTTACGATCTCTTATCTTCGCATACTATTTTTCTTTCTCACGACTAATCGGACAACCTACTAACTTGAGCATCGGAGTGGACTCGGTCGGACCCGTGCCGGCGTGTCTCCCTAATGCTTGTGTTACTTTCGCAGGACCCCTCCCCAAGTTCCTCAACGACGTAGTCATCACCGCCGGGGCTGAGCCTCAATGACTAGCCATCGCCATGACTCCTTCCAGAACAAATTTGGCACCGTCTATGGGAAACAACAAAGCACCTGAAGGAGCGCTAATGGCAGGATCGGAGGAACAACCCCTCACCCTCACGCGAGAGGAATTTGACCACTTGGTGGCTAACGCCATTAAGGAAGCCTTGGAGTAACACCAAATCAAACAGGCTGCCCCGTAACCAACGGGTCTGGCGAGGGAGGAGATCCCCAGAATCTCTAGCTCGTACTCCAGAAGGTTCGTGACCCCTGTGGCGCGACAGGACGGCGCAACCCAAGGCCCTCGTAGAGAATCCCTTGGGGAGGGGGAAAAGGCCCACTTAGTGGCCTCCAGTGCTCAGAGGCATGAGGAGGGACCGGGAAGCAGGGATGAACCCAAGATCTTGCAGAAAACTACCTCTACCCCTTTTCGTCTGAGATTGTTGAGGACCACATATCGAAGCAGTTCCGCGGGCCGGGGGTCCCTGAGTATGACGGGAAGATGGATCCAGAGGATCACGTCTGTAAGTTCGAGAATGCGGCACTTTTGCATCAATATACGGACAGAGTGAAGTACCGAGTGTTTCTGAACACTTTGTCGGGAGCAGCGCAAAGTTAGTTTCAGAGGTTGCCACAGGGTTCCATTAACTCCTTCGCGGAGTTCAAGATGGCTTTCCTTCACCATTTCGCAAGTAGCCGGTGCTACCAGAAGACAGCACTCAACCTGTTCGCTCTTAAGCAAAAGCCTAAAGAACCGCTCAAGGAGTACATACAGTGGTTCAATCGGGTGGCGCAGGATATACCCAGCGCGACATTGGAGATACTCATCAGCTCCTACACCCAAGGGCTCGTAGAAGGGGACTTCTTTCAGTCCTTGGTGAGGAAGTCCCCCGCCAGTTTTGATGACTTGCTAGGACGCTCAATCAAGCATGTCAATGTAGAGGAAGTACAGTATGCCCGGCGTTAGGATCCAGTTGGAGCTCCTCCTCCTCCGACAGCCACACAGCCAGACAGGAAGGAGCCCCCGGCTCCATCACGGGGAAAAGACCTGCCGCCCGGAAAAGACCACTGGGCTAGTAGGCGTCAGCTGGTGGAAACAGTAGACACCGAACAGCCGGAGGCAGCGCCCAAGTACTGCAGTTATCATGGCAGTTCGACTCACTCCACAGAAGAGTGTCATGCCCTGAAGAAAAAGTTCACTGAAGAAGCGGAAACCAAACCTCGGAGGAAATGGAACAAGTTAGGGTATCACCGAAGATCGCCATGACGAAGCCTTTCCCCTCGTCGACGGCTTGTAGGGGAAAATGAAATCCGACCGCGGTCCCGATCACGATCTAGAGGCAAAAGTCGAGGGCCAGCGCCCCGAAGATCCCTCTCCTTGGAGAGAGATCCTCAAAAGGGCAAAGCCCCTATGCGGGGCCCCCCTTCTAGCCACGTAGGGGTCATCTCCGGAGGACCTACCGGGGGCGACTCTAACCGAGCCCGAAAATCTTACACCCAGCGGCTAGAAAACTACTCAATCGGGACAAGTCGAAGCCAGGTGGCGGGCCCGACTATCTCATTTGGGCCATCCGATCTGGAAGAAGTGGAAGCTCCCCATGAGGCCGCCATAGTGATCGTGGCCTGTGTCGATAATTATGAGGTAAAACGCATCTTCGTAGACACGGGAAGTTCCGTGAATATCCTGTACAAAACGGCTTGGGAGCAGATGCAGATAGACGAGGATGAACTAGTCCCCATCTCAACCCCCTTGTTCGGCTTCATGGGATATCGCGTACAACCATTGGGGCAGATTACCTTGTCACTTTCGCTGGGCAGCGATAGGCTCGAAAGGACTCGGAGGACTCCTTTCTTAATTGTGGACGCGCCTTCCTCCTATAATGCCATCCTGGGTCGACCAGCTCTCAGTACATTCCAGGCGGTGGTCTCTGTATACCACCAGAAGATCAAGTTCCTAGTGGGCGATCAAGTGGTGGAAGTCCGAGGGGATCAGCTAGTTTCCCGAAGGTGCTACAGTTGCGAGGTCAGGACCGAGTCTAGGAAGAACCCACGAGGCTTGGAAGAATAGTTTGTTAGTGATATGAGAGAAGTGTCCTAAGGCAATCGCCTTATGATTGTAAACATTTATTTTAATAAATGAAAATTTACTATTTGAGTATACATATTTGTGTATTTGATTGGGATCGTAAACTCATCTACTGAATGTCCGCAATAGAATTCACAGCATAAGAGAATTTGTGATGGGATCACAACTAGTGATTATCTCTACATGTGCAATTGTGAAGTATTGAAAATATCCCTAGTCGATGAATTGATAAAAACGGACACTATCAATTCTGTTGAGACTAGCATGGGTTATTCTCTAATCAGCTGATTCTCACTGGCTGGTGATATTGGGATGTCCGGAGATAAACATAGATGCAAGTTAAGGGAACTAGTTCATTGGAGTGACTGACTGTAAAACTTCACATGGTAGTCTATACATAGACAGGTCAGTGAAGTTCTTACCGTAGCTTAAGTGCCAAGTTCCTTTGACTTGCGGTGTTCAAGTCATCTTGGTCATGGAGACTTATACTTTAACATCTTAAGCAAGCATCTCCAAGGAGGTGTGGACCCAGGATGGTTGGGTATAAGCCGAAGTGCCCGAAGATGTTTGAACAACCTACAAAGGATTCACCACTCCTTGCGAGGAGATGTATACCCAGGCCTATCGTCGGATTATTACTCAAAGCCTCTGGCCAGAGCATATCATGTTTAGAGTATGAGTCTCTTAAATACATGAGAGTAATTAGAAATCCAAAGGACGAGAAAGACACTACTTGGGCTAGGTGTGACGTAGTCAGCCTAGTGGGGACTGACACACACAGACCATGTCCTGAACCAAGTGGGTATAAGATGGTGAAGGGAATGAGGCACGATTTATTAGAGCTGCTGAAGGGTTTCAGAATTACTTCTGAGGTCAACCGTTGATCTTTCGATTAATTGGGGGTCACGATGCACTACTAGGTGCCACTCATGATCGTTCTATAATTGGTTGATTATAGACGGCCAACATAAATCAAAAGCCTATTTAGTCACACGCACTACGAGTAATCCGAGGGATTTAAAACGAGTTGAAAATTGGATTTTCCGATCAAGAGAAATAAGTCGAATCTGAGTTAATCAGAGACGCAATGGAAGCTTAAAATGGCTAAGTCTTTTGAAGGCTTATCGGGTGAATTAAATGAGTTTAATTCGCGATGGGTTCGGCTTGGTTTGGCCGGCCAAAGAGGGTGCCAATCCTCTTTGTTTTGGCCGACGACAACAATGGGGAGAAACTAATTTATTTGGTTTAAATTATAAAATAAATCAATCGCGATTTGTTTTATAAAAATTATGGATAAATAAATTTGTTTTCATGGAAATTAAAATAAACTTTAAATGGTTTATTTTTATTTTATAAAATCAATTATGAATTGATTTTTTCATGATAAGAAAAATTTATATAATAAATTTATTCTTTTTATGGAAATTAAAATGAACCATGGATTGGTTTATTTTATTTTATAAAATCAATTATGAATTGATTTTTCCATGATAAAGAAAAATTTATATAATAAATTTATTCCTTTTATGGAGATTAAAATAAACTTTAAATGGTTTATTTTTATTTTATAAAATCAATTATGAATTGATTTTTCCATGATGAGAAAATTTATATAATAAATTTTATGAAAATTTATTCCATAATTAAAAGAGAGATGTATTTGTTTTATTATAAAATTAGTTATAATAAAACTTGGCATAACGGAATAATTAATAAGAAAATTTATAAGATAAATTTCTTATGAAAATTTATTCCGTTAATTCCGTTAAAGGGGAGACATGGCAAGGGAGAGACTACTATATAAAGGAACCAAGGCTAGGCTTGAATTCCTCAATTGAGTTATCAAGAGATTAGTAGCTCCCTCTCTCTCTCTAGGGCCGACCCCCCTCTCTCTCTCTAGGGCCGGCTCTCTCTCCTCCCCTAGGGCCGACGCACATCCCAAGGGTGGCCGAGAGCTTCATCCGCCAAGAAGGTGCCGAAGAAGAAGAAACGGATCGCGACTCCTTCTTTCCTTTCCCGGAATTTTGATTCCGTTACTTGGTGGTTAGTTTCCATCTTTCTCTCTTGTTTTTCTAGTTGTGCCTTTGGAGAATCTAGTAGTTCTCGTCGGCACAAAACTCGTGGCTTTGCGAAGTCATCCCGAAGAGAACTCGGCGTGGACGCGAATAGAGGCGGAGCTTCCAAGGGACGCTACGGTTGGATCTCGTCCCTTACTTCGAGTTATGCGAGGTACTTAGTAAATTAGTTTACTTTTTCGCAAAATTTTAATTTATGATCATGTCCACACATCATAAGGTCGCATGCTAGATACGTGGTTAAAAATAATTTGAGAAATTATTTATGCTAATTCTTCTGCTGCACGTAAATATTTTAAAATTTACGAACCCGTATCCTTGTCAACATGAACCCGGTCCCAACAGTGGTATCAGAGCCGGTTAGTATTCGACATAATCATATAATTGTTTTGTGGAAAACTTTGTCATGATCTCAATTTTAGAAAAATTTTCAATTATGGAAACTTTCCAATTATAATAAATTTTAGATTTAGGAATTTCAAAGTTTGGAAATCCTCATGAAATTTCGCAAACTTTTGAAATTTTCTAGTTTCTGAAATTTTATAATAATTGTGAAAACTTCCCATCTTTGGAAACTTTCTAATTTTGGAAAATTTTCTATTTTAGAAATTTTTCAATTTTAGAAATATGTAAGTTTTCTTTGTACCAAAAACTTTCAATTATTCTGAAAACCTATTATGGAATCTCGCAATTTTGGGCATTTTCTTTCAAGAAAGTCTAGACAAATTTATGGACAATTAATTGATAATTAAATTTGAATTGGTTTTTAAATTTACAACAAAATTCTTTATTTTGGATTGAGCCTCGGGGAGTCGTCCAATTTAAAGTTAGTTGTTGTAATTTAATTTCCCAATTGTAAATGAAATTGTCATGTTTGATTTGGTTACGCTTCCGAAGCGGACCAAATTGGATTTACGACAAATTACTTTTCTTTGGGTATCTGAGCCTCGGGGAGCCACCCTTAGAAAATGATTTATTGTAATTAATTAAATCCATGAATAAAATATGATTTAAGAGGTGATGCTCTTACATATTGTTGTCTCCAAAATTAATTAGGAAAATGATTTCCTATAGAGTTTTCTTAAATGAAATTTTCATGAAAATAATATGTGGTTGAATTAAGGACTCATGTCTCTTGATTTAATAAGATTTGATTTAGAGAAATCTAAGTCTTAAACATATTATTTCCGAAATTGATTATGATAATTTAGGAAATTGTTTCCCAAAACAATTCCTTGAATAAAGTATGAAATTGGAATTAGGAAATCCGGTTCTTAATTCAATTAATGAGACTTGATAAATTAAGTCACATACATACTTTATTAAGGAAATCGTTAGTCATGACATGATTATATGTCATGAATGTGCTTAGAAAAGAAAGGATGAGACCCAAAACCCCTTACAAAATATTAAGGCCAACACCTTCCATTAATATGGTTAGAATCGGAGTTTTGTTTCTCGTTTGGGTTGATGGACACATCCATGCCCGGCTTGAACCTCAACATGTTCAAACCATGGAATTAGTTTATGAATAATATAGTTGGAGTCAGAGGTCAATCCTTAGTTTTGGTTGTTGGACACATCCAAGCCTGACTAAACGGTTGAATGAGCTCCAACCATATTAAAACTATTTCTCGATTAATGGGTCAGCCTTAAGCTTGGAGCATCGATTTGTTGTGCCACAGCCAAGGTCGATGTAAAGAGAGGTGCAGTTGGGTGCTATGTATAATGTTGCATACTTGTTAATGAGTTAACAACCCAATGATTTATACAAACATTCAATTAGTTGATAGCATAAAGTGATAGTTACATATATGTGATATGTAATCGGTATAATTACCTACCTTCATAGCTAAGAACATATTGATGGCCACAGCCATGGTGGTTCTTATCTATGGTTGGATATCAACCTATTTGGAGATGTTCCTACGATCTCCCGAATTGATAAAAAGGGTTATTCAATTCGAAAAATAAATAGGATTTTATTAATGTATGTTGATACATTCTTTAATCATTCTTCTCACATAAGCTCAATTTGTATTTCTAGGATAATCACTCGATCATGTCTTCTCTGAATTTGCGTTCCATTTTGGACACCAATAAACTGACTGGGCCAAACTTCATGGACTGGCTTCGAAACCTGAGGATAGTCCTCAAGGCAGAGAAGCTTGCTTATGTCCTTGAAGATCAACTTCCCAACCGTCCTCCTGAAAATGCAACTCCAGACCAGTTTCCTGAGTTGCTCAACCTGTTGAAGACTGTAGAGCCTTCTGTGAAGCAGGATCAAAAGATGGTACTGTTAGTTAGTTCCTCGAAGAATGGTTCTAAGAGGAAGGCCAAAGAACAGAATAAGGGAAAGAAGAAAAAGGCCAAAAAGACTGAAAATATCCTAAAAGGCACTTGCCATCACTATGGCAAGGAGGGTCATTGGCGAAGAAACTGCAAGGTTTATCTTGAGTCCTTGAAAGAGAAGGCATCCAATGCCCCATCCTCTTCAAGTATCTTCGTTATTGAATGTCACTCCATTTCCTCAAACACCTGGGTACTTGATACTGGGTGTAGCTCACATATATATAATGACATACAGGGGCTAAGGAATAGAAGAAGACTCGTCAAGGGAGAAGCGAATTTGCGAGTTGGAAACAGAGCAAAGATTGTTGCTATTGCCATCGGAACATATTTGCTAAAGCTCCCTACAGGACGTGTCTTAGAATTGGATAATTGTTATTTTGTTCCTTCGTTAATAAAGAACATTGTATCTATTTCATGTTTGAATGAAAAGGGTTATTATTTAACTTTTAGTAACAATTGTTGTTACATAACTTTAAATGACGTTCTTTATGGGAATGGAACTTTGTGCAATGGTATCTACACGTTAGATTTATCCGGTGATCTTTTCAATATCGAAGTTAGCAACAAACGTGCTAGAATAGATAATCGAATAGACTCTTACTCGTGGCATTGTTGTCTTGGCCATATAAGTAAGAAACGCATGACCAAATTACACCGATGTGGAATTTTGGAATCATTTGAACCCGATTCATTTGATACATGCGAATCATGCTTAAAAGGCAAGATGACCAAATTACCCTTTTCCGGAAAAGGTAATCCAGTGGGAGAATTGCTTGGTCTAATACATACTGATGTATGTGGACCAATGTCAACTCTTGCACAAGGAGGCTATAGCTACTTCATCACCTTTATCGATGATCACTCACGATTCGGGTATGTGTTCTTGATGAAACACAAATCTGAAGCTTTGAGAAATTCAAAGAGTTCAGAAATGAAGTAGAGAAACAGCTTGGCAAAAGTATTAAGATACTTCGATCCGATCGGGGTGGTGAATACTTAAGTCAAGAGTTTCAAGATTATCTAAGGGACAATGGGATATTGTCCCAATGGACTCCGCCGTATACACCACAGCATAATGGTGTATCTGAGAGGCGCAACCGAACCTTGATGGACATGGTTAGGTCAATGATGAATCATGCAACTCTTCCAAAATCCTTTTGGGGTTATGCACTTAAGACAGCTGTTTACTTGCTAAACAGAGTCCCGACCAAGGTAGTCTCTACTACTCCATATGAGACATGGAATAGTAAGAAACCTCACTTAACTCACCTTAAGACATGGGGTTGTCCTGCTTATGTGAAGCGGACTGTATCAGACAAATTGGATGCTAAGTCTGATAAATGTCTATTTATTGGATACCCTAAGGAAACGAAGGGTTACCAATTCTATCATCCCTTGGAACAAAAGGTGTTTGTTTCAAGGCATGCTGTATTTCTGGAAAAAGAATTTCTTTTACAAGAAAACAGTGGGAGTGGCATTGAACTTGATGAAGTTCAAGAAACTCCAATAGACATTACAGAGACACCTAGTCTAGACCCACAACCAATAACTCATAATGATGAGCTATCAGTTGAACCTAAAACTACACCACCTCTTCGTAGGTCTGATAGGACACGCAATATTCCAGAGAGATACGGATTTCTCATAAGTGAATCGAACGACGATGAACCTATCAGTTATGAAGATGTTCTGAAAAATTCAGAAAGGGACAAATGGCTTGAAGCCATGAAGTCGGAAATGGATTCCATGTACGAAAATCAAGTATGGGACTTGGTTAACCCACCTGAAGGGATTAAGCCCATAGGGTGCAAGTGGGTTTTCAAGAAGAAAACCGACATGGAAGGTAATGTTGTTACCTTTAAGGCTAGATTAGTGGCAAAAGGATATCGTCAAAACAAGGAATTGATTATGACGAAACCTATTCGCCAGTAGCTATGCTTAAATCCATTCGGATGCTCCTAGCCATAGCAGCTCATTATGATTATGAGATATGGCAAATGGATGTGAAAACAGCTTTCCTTAATGGAAACCTGCTTGAGGATGTATACATGATACAACCTGAAGGTTTCACATCGGTTGATAAAACCAAAGTATGCAAGCTTCGACGATCCATATATGGACTGAAGCAAGCATCCAGGAGCTGGAACATCCGTTTTGATGAGACAATCAAAGAGTTTGATTTCTCACAAAATCCTGACGAACCTTGTGTGTACAAGAAGGTTAGTGGGAGTGCAGTCGTATTCCTAGTATTATATGTCGATGACATATTACTTATAGGAAACGATATATCAGTCTTACAGACAGTTAAAATTTGGTTGTCCAAAACTTTCTCCATGAAAGACCTGGGAGAAGCAACCTATATCCTTGGGATTAGAATCTATAGAGATAGATCAAAACGGTTGCTTGGTCTTTCGCAGTCTACATATATAGACCGAGTGCTAAAAAGGTTTAGCATGTCGGAATCCAAGAAAGGTTACCTTCCCATCAGGCATGGGATCAACCTTTCAAAGTCTATGTGTCCGCGCACAGAAGACGAGAGGATTTGCATGAATAAGATTCCTTATGCATCCGCGATAGGATCTATCATGTATGCTATGTTATGTACAAGGCCCGATGTATCGTATGCTCTGAGCGTCACAAGCAGATACCAGTCGGATCCAGGAATGGATCATTGGGCGGCTGTCAAGACAATCCTTAAGTACTTAAGAAGAACTAAGGATGTGTTCCTAATATATGGAGAAGGAGATATGGTAATACGTGGGTATACAGATGCCAGTTTCCAGACAGATAAGGATGACTCCAAATCTCAGTCTGGATAGTATTTACTTTGAATGGAGGCGCAATAAGTTGGAAAGTTCCAAACAAGACACCGTAGCGGATTCCACCACGGAAGCGGAATATATCGCAGCTTCGGAAGCAGCAAAGGAAGCAGTCTGGATCAAGAAGTTTGTCTCCGAACTTGGTGTGGTTCCAACCATTGATGAAGCAGTGCCGGTTTACTGCGACAACAATGGAGCTATTGCACAAGCAAAGGAACCAAGGTCTCATCAGCGATCCAAACACGTGCTTCGCCGCTATCATCTGATCAGAGAGATTATAAGTAGGAATGATATACAAATTGAGAAAATTCCCACTGAAAGGAATTTAGCGGATCCTTTAACTAAGGCCTTGCCTCAAACAAGTTTGAGGGTCATGTTAGAGCCTGTGGTATTGGATACCGTAGCGATTGGCATTAGGCCAAGTGGGAGTTTGTTAGTGATATGAGAGAAGTGTCCTAAGGCAATCGCCTTATGATTGTAAACATTTATTTTAATAAATGAAAATTCACTATTTGAGTATACATATTTGTGTATTTGATTGGGATCTTAAACTCATCTACTGAATGTCCGCAATACAATTCACAGCATAAGAGAATTTGTGATGGGATCACAACTAGTGATTATCTCTACATGTGCAATTGTGAAGTATTGAAAATATCCCTAGTCGATGAATTGATAAAAACGGACACTATCAATTCTGTTGAGACTAGCATGGGTTATTCTCTAATCAGCTGATTCTCACTGGCTGGTGACATTGGGATGTCCGGAGATAAACATGGATGCTAGTTAAGGGAACTAGTTCATTGGAGTGACTGACTGTAAAACTTCACATGGTAGTCTATACATAGACAGGTCAGTGAAGTTCTTACCGCAGCTTAAGTGCGATGTTCCTTTGACTTGCGGTGTTCAAGTCATCTTGGTCATGGAGACTTATACTTTAACATCTTAAGCAAGCATCTCCAAGGAGGTGTGGACCCAGGATGGTTGGGTATAAGCCGAAGTGCCCGAAGATGTTTGAACAGCCTACAAAGGATTCACCACTCCTTGCGAGGAGATGTATACCCAGGCCTATCGTCGGATTGTTACTCAAAGCCTCTGGCCAGAGCATATCATGTTTAGAGTATGAGTCTCTTAAATACATGAGAGTAATTAGAAATCCAAAGGACGAGAAAGACACTACTTGGGCTAGGTGTGACGTAGTCAGCCTAGTGGGGACTGACACACACAGACCATGTCCTGAACCAAGTGGGTATAAGATGGTGAAGGGAATGAGGCACGATTCATTAGAGCTGCTGAAGGGTTTCAGAATTACTTCTGAGGTCAACCGTTGATCTTTCGATTAATTGGGGTCATGATGTACTACTAGGTGCCACTCATGATCGTTCTATAATTGGTTGATTATAGACGGCCAACATAAATCGAAAGCCTATTTAGTCACACGCACTACGAGTAATCCGAGGGATTTAAAACGAGTTGAAAATTGGATTTTCCGATCAAGAGAAATAAGTCGAATCTGAATTAATCAGAGGCGCAATGGAAGCTTAAAATGGCTAAGTCTTTTGAAGGCTTATTGGGCGAATTAAATGAGTTTAATTCGCGATGGGTTCGGCTTGGTTTGGCCGGCCAAAGAGGGTGCCACCCTCTTTGGTTTGGCCGGCCACAACAAGGGAGAAACCAATTTATTTGGTTTAAATTATAAAATAAATCAAGCGCGATTTGTTTTATAAAATTATGGATAAATAAATTTGTTTTCATGGAAATTAAAATAAACTTTAAATGGTTTATTTTTATTTTATAAAATCAATTATGAATTGATTTTTCATGATAAGAAAAATTTATATAATAAATTTATTCTTTTTATGGAAATTAAAATGAACCATGGATTGGTTTATTTTATTTATAAAATCAATTATGAATTGATTTTTCCATGATAAAGAAAAATTTATATAATAAATTTATTCTTTTATGGAGATTAAAATAAACTTTAAATGGTTTATTTTATTTATAAAATCAATTATGAATTGATTTTTCCATGATGAGAAAATTTATATTCCATAATTAAAAAGAGAGATGTATTTGTTTTATTATAAAATTAGTTATAATAAAACTTGGCATAACGGAATAATTAATAAGAAAATTTATAAGATAAATTTCTTATGAAAATTTATTCCGTTAATTCCGTTAAAGGGGAGACATGGCAAGGGAGAGGCTACTATATAAAGGAACCAAGGCTAGGCTTGAATTCCTCAATTGAGTTATCAAGAGATTAGTAGCTCCTCTCTCTCTCTAACTCTCTCTCTCTCTAGGGCCGGCCCCCCTCTCTCTCTAGGGCCGGCTCTCTCTCCTCCCCTAGGGCCGGCGCACATCCCAAGGGTGGCCGAGAGCTTCATCCGCCAAGAAGGTGCCGAAGAAGAAGAAACGGATCGCGACTCCTTCTTTCCTTTCCCGGAATTTTGATTCCGTTACTTGGTGGTTAGTTTCCATCTTTCTCTCTTGTTTTCTAGTTGTGCCTTTGGAGAATCTAGTAGTTCTCGTCGGCACAAAACTCGTGGCTTTGCGAAGTCATCCCGAAGAGAACTCGGCGTGGACGCGAATAGAGGCGGAGCTTCCAAGGGACGCTACGGTTGGATCTCGTCCCTTACTTCGAGTTACGCGAGGTACTTAGTAAATTAGTTTACTTTTTCGCAAAATTTTAATTTATGATCATGTCCACACATCATAAGGTCGCATGCTAGATACGTGGTTAAAAATCATTTGAGAAATTATTTATGCTAATTCTTCCGCTGCACGTAAATATTTTAAAATTTACGAACCCGTATCCTTGTCAACATGCACCCGGTCCCAACATAGTTGCTGAAGAACAAGAAAGAAACGCGGGAGGTCTCAGTTTGACTGAGGTCCCTGGTCCTTTTTGTCTTGGTATGATTTGCAATTTCTTTAGAGCAACTGTCTATGTCTCTCTGTGCGCCAGCAGCAAAATCAAGTAATAAAATGGGATGCTTCTTTCAAAATGACAAATGTGGTACTTAGGCTTGGTTCGAGACCTACGCGCCCATCCAAGTAATCTAAAACCCTAATACCCCGCAGTCCAGCAAACGCCCGGGGTACTTAGGCTTGGTTCGGGACCTACGCGCTCATCTAAGTAATCTAAAACCCTAATACCCCGCGGTCCAACCGACGTCTGGGGTACTTAGGTTTAGTTCAGGACCTACGCACCCATCCAAGTAATCTAAAACCCAAATACCCCGCGGTCCAGCCGACGCCTGAGGTACTTAGTCTTGGTTCGGTACCTACGCGCCCATCTAAGTAATCTAAAACCCTAATACCCCGCGGTCCAGCCGACGCCCGGGGTACTTAAGCTTGGTTCGGGACCTACGCGCCCATCCAAGTAATCTAAAACCCTAATACCCCGCGGTCTAGCCGACGCCCAGGGTACTTCGGCTTGGTTCGGGACCTACGCGCTCATCCAAGTAATCTAAAACCATAATACCCCGCGGTCCAGCTGACGCCCGGGGTACTTAGGCTGGGTTCGGGACCTACGCACCCATCCAAGTAATCTAAAACCCAAATACCTCACGGTCCAGCCGACGCCCGGGATACTTAGGCTTGGTTCGGGACCTACGCGCGCATCCAAGTAATCTAAAACCCTAATACCCCGTGGTCCAGCCGACGCCTAGGGTACTTATGCTTTGTTTGGGACCTACACGCCCATCCAAGTAATCTAAAACCCTAATACCCCGCGGTCCAGCCAATGCCCGGGGTACTTATGCTTGGTTCGGGACCTACGCGCCCATCTAAGTCACCTAAAATCCTAATACCCCGCGGTCCAGCCGACGCCCGGGGTACTCAGGCATGGTTCGGGACATACGCGCCCATCTAAGTAATCTAAACCCCTAATACCCCGTAGTCCAGCCGACGCCCGGGTACTTAGGCTTGGTTCAGGACCTACGCGCCCATCCAAGTAATCTAAAACCCTAATACCCCGCGGTCCAGCCGACGCCCGGGGTACTTAGGCTTGGTTCGGGACCTATGCGCCCATCCAAATAACCTAAAACCCTAATACCCCGCGGTCCAACGACGCCCGGGGTACATAGGCTTGGTTCAGGACCTACGCGCTCATCCAAGTAACCTAAAACCCTAATACCCCGCGGTCCAGCCGATGCCCGGGGTACTTAGTGTAGGATCATTTCTGGTACGCTAGAGGGGGGGTGAATATTGTTTTTTTGGATCTTTCTTGTACCTGAGTTGTTAGTCAAACAACGCTAACAAAGAGAATTTACTTGGTATCCACCCCGGACGGGTGACTAATCCAAGAATCCGTCGGTGGATCACTCCCCAGATAACCTCCGGCTAACCCTCGTCGCTCCTTATGGGTGGAGAAACCTCGCCACAATACCTCGGATACGATCTGGGCACAAAAGACTACTAACTCACTTTACCCAAGCGAGTTTCGTCAAGAATCTCAGCCACCATGAAGTCCTCTTTAAATAGGACTCGGGTTGAAACCCTCGCTACCAGTCGACTGCCCCAAGGGCAGTCGACTGGTGCTACTGAAATTCAACCGTTGCACCCCAACGTTCGAATTCTTAGCCAACTCACCAGCCACCTACCAGTCGACTGCCCCTAGGGCAGTCGACTGGTCCCAGGCTGAGACCCTTCTGTGAGTTTCACCAGTCGACTGCCCTCAGGCCAGCCGACTGGTCTACTGACATACTTAAGGTTACCCTTCCCGAGTACATTTCACTCCGCACTTGAACCTTAGGATTTCCCGAGTACAATCACACAGCACTCGTACCCTCACGACTCGACTGACTCCTCCACAACAGCCTCGACTGTTGCCTTCGTGCCCTCTTCATCTTCGGCTCCCGTCCCTCGGATGCACGTAAGCCTCCAGCTTGCCTCCATGCCATCCTTCACGCATGCCTCGAAGTCCGTGCCCCTCAGCTCATCGTCCCTCCTCACCAAGGTCCCTCGGGTGCACATAAGCCTCCAGCTTGTCTCCATGCCACCCTTCACTGTACCGAGGCCGTCCAGTCAATTCCATATGTGTAACCTGTACAACCTGCACACTCAACACACACATATATGAACACAAGGGTAAACCTAACTTAAACCCTTTGCCCAAACATCAAAACACTTGGTCACTCCAGACCACAAATTGCCTCAACAATCTCCCCCTGTTTGATATTTGACAATACGTTTAAGTTAGGGAAACAAGATAGTAGTCGATAGCAAAAATAATGCATATACAATGCAAAATGGATCATATCCCAAGGCATCCCACACCTAACCCTCCAAGTTAGGACTTTTTCATAGCTAACCCTCCAAGTTAGGACTTTTCACAAACCTAACCCTCCAAGTTAGGACTTTTCATACACCTAACCCTCCAAGTTAGGATTTTTCACAAAACTGGGCTTTTTAAAGCTTCTCCAAAGCTCCCCTTACATTGGACTTACAAAGGCTTTTTAAGAATCTCTCCAAGGTTCCCCTACATTGGACTTACAAAGGCCTTTTAAGAATCTCTCCAAGGTTCCCCTTACGCCAAGAATGGAGCAACCATGCGCCCCCTAAACATAGGGTTTCTAGTAAAGGAGTGTTTGGTTTCCCAACTTAAACCTAACACTTCTCCCCCTTTGCCTAACATCAAAAGACCCCAATAATATCTCAATTATTGGTTATTTTAATCCCCAATGATCCTAAACACAGTGTACTAACCCCCCATACACTTGTTTTTCATCATTTGGACCCCAAACCAGCTGCTGATACAAAAATCAGCCTTGACCAGTCGATTGCAGGGCAGTCGACTAATACTCTGAAAATCAGAATTTCAGCCTTTCTGACGAAATTCAGAAATGCGCCAGAAATTCCATAAATCTCCAAAAATTCTCAAATTTTGTGGAGACATTTGTGATACCCATACTTACTTGGAAAAAATACATTCCAAAATGTATCTTCACCATTTCCAAGTTTGACACAAAATCCAAAGACTAATAAAAAGGTTCACTCAAACCTTAACCAAAAGTCCTATTTTTGGTTTCCCCTTGATGTCTCTGCCCATACCAATCCACAATGCATCCCTAGCATTGGTTTATATGATATTTGCACATCAAAAATCAATTTTCATGCAATATAACCCCAATGTCATATTTTCATGCATGAAACTCAAAAGCACCGTGCCAAAACCCAAGAATAGAGACTCAAGTCCGTCTTCAATTCTTTTGGCATACTCCATGGTCCATCTAGACCTCTAGGAGAACCTGTTAGTAATATGAGAGAAGTGTCCTAAGGTAATCGCCTTATGATTGTAATCATTTACTTTAATAAATGAATATTCACTATTTGAGTATACATGTTCATGTATTTGATTGAGATCTTAAACTCATTTACTGAATGTCCGCAATACAATTCACAGCATGAGAGAATTTGTGATGAATTCACAACTAGTGATTATCTCTACATGTGCAATTGTGAAGTATTGAAATTGTCCCTAGTCGATGAATTGATAAATACGGACACTATCAATTCTATTGAGACTAGCATGGGTTATTCTCTAATCAGCTGATTCTCACTGGCTGGTGACATTGGGATGTCCGGAGATAAACATGAATGCTAGTTAAGGGAACTAGTTCATTGGAGTGACTAGCTGTAAAACTTCATATGGTAATCTACATATAGATATGTCAACGAAGTTCTTACTGCAGCTTAAGTGCGATGTTCCTTTGACTTGCGGTGTTCAAGTCATCTTGGTCATGAAGACTTATACTTTGACATCTTAAGCAAGCATCTCCAAGGAGGTGTGGACCCAGGATGATTGGGTATAAGCCGAAGTGCCCGAAGATGTTTGAACAGCCTACAAAGGATTCACCACTCCTTGCGAGGAGACGTATACCCAAGGCCTATCGTCGGATTGTTACTCGAAGCCTCTGGCCAGAGCATCACATGTTTCGAGTATGAATCTCTCAGAAATATGAGAGTAATTAGAATCCGTTGGACGAGAAAGACATTACTTGGGCTAGGTGTGACGTAGTCAGCCTAGTGGGGACTGACACACATAGACCGTGTCCTGAACCAAGTGGGTATAAGATGGTGAAGGGAATGAGGCACGATTCATTAAAGCTTCTGAAGGGTTTCAGAATTATTTCTGAGGTCAACCGTTGATCTTTCGATTAATTGGGGATCATGATGTACTACTAGGTGCCACTCATGATCGTTCTATAATTGGTTGATTATAGACAGCCAACATAAATCGAAAGACTATTTAGTCACACGCACTACGAGTGATCCGAGGGATTTAAAATGAGTTGAAAATTGGATTTTCCGATCAAGAGAGATAAGTCGAATCTGAATTTTTCAGAGACGCATCGGAAGCATAAAATGACTAAGTCTTTTGAAGACTTATTGGACGAATTAAATGAGTTTAATTCGTGAGGTCATGGCTTGGGTTTGGCCGGCCAAAGAGGGTCCCCACCCTCTTTGTTTAGCCGGCCACATTAAAAGGGGAGAACCAAATTGTTTGGTTCAAATTATAAAATAAATCGAGCGTGGTTTGTTTTATAAAATTATGGATAAAGAAATTTATATAAAGAAGTTTATATAAAGTGATTTATTTTTCATGGAAATTAAAATGAACCATGGATTGGTTTATTTTATAAAATCAATAATAGATTGATTTACCATGATAAAGAAATTTGTATAAAGAAATTTATATAAAGAAATTTCTTTCCATAAGAAAAGGGAGACATGGTTGTTTTTATTATAAATTAAATTATGATAAAAACTTGGCATGATAGAATAATTCATAGAAAAATTTATATGATAAATTTCTTATGAAAATTTATTCCATAAAAAGGAGACTTGGCGATTGAGAGGCTACTATATAAAGGAACCAAGGCAAGGCTTGGAGATTAAGAATATAAGAGATCTAGAAATAAGCCCTCTCTCTCTCTCCTTCTCTCCCTCTCCCTCCTCTAGTGCCGCTGGCCCTAAAAGGAGGACCCCTTTGTTGCCGTGAGCTTCATCCACCAAGCAGCTGCCGAAGAAGAAGAAGAAGTGGGCGTAACTTCTTCCTTCCTCCCGGAATCTTGATTTCGTTCTTCGTTTGGTGGTTAGTCTTCCCATCTCTCTCTTGGTATTCTTGTCGTGCCTTTGGAGAATCTAGTAGTTCTTGTCGGCACGAAACTCGTGGCTTTGCGAAGTCATCCCGAAGAAAACTCGGCGTGGACGCGAATAGAGGCGGAGCTTCCAAGGGACGCTACGGTTGGATCTCGTCCCTTTCTTCGAGTTACGCAAGGTAACAAGTAAATTAGCTTACGTTTTTGCAAAATTTTAAATATATGATCATGTCCACACAACATAAGGTTGCATGCTAGATGTGTGGTTAAATTATTTGAGAAATTATTTATGCTAAATCTTCCGCTGCACGTAATTAAATTTTAAAATTACGAACCCGCATCCATGTTAACATGCACCCGGTCCCAACAGAACCCCCTCCTAAGGTCCATTCACCATATATCCCAAAGGCTCCTAGAGCTCCCCCTTGAGCTCTTAGCCCTAGCCACCTCCCTAGGTGACTCAATCCACACTAGGCCACACCGGTGAGCCTTCGGTGACTCTTGGCTTACAAATCTAACCTTTTTTAATCTTGGACACCTTGTCTTGGTTAAGTCATTCNCCTTTCTAGACATTTAACCTTAGTGCCCATATGTCCACTTTGGACATTTCTGGACCTACCCTCCTTTCTAGGCACATTGCTTCTCTTCTTGGGATTAATGTCTTGATCCTTAGATCCTAAGGCCTTGGGTTGATCATGATGCATGCTTTTCCTAGGGTTTTGATCTACCTTTAACCCTAGTCCTATCATTATATTTAAAAGCAAAATTATGCATCATTAAATATTTTTCATTAAAACTAGCATGCATGGATGGATAATTAACATGATTTTTAAAATGCAATGAGGAACTTGAAATTGAGTTATATTTTAATCTAGGGTTAGGAATTACCTCCCTTACCCTTGAAGTTTCCCCTTGATGTGATCTTTGCTTCCTTCTTTCTTCTTTCTCCCATCTCCTCAAGTACTCCATTTTCTTTAGCTCACTTTTTCTAGGACACTTGGTGTGAAAGTGCCCCATCTCTCCACATGTAAAGCATCGGATTTTCTTCCTTTTCTCGTGGACTTCTCCAATCCTACACTTCATGCTAGATTTAAATGGAATTGAAATGAGTATAGAGAGTACCTCCTTTTTCTTACCAATTAGACACTTATCCTTGTAGTGCCCCTTTTTGTTGCAACCAAAACATGTAATATGGTCCTTGGTCTTGGCTTTGGTGGAGGTAGAAGCTAGGTTGACTTCTTCTTTAACCTTTGATGATGTGGATGCCTCCTCTTGATCTGGTACGGTTGAGGGTCTCTCCTCCCCCTCAATTCTTGAAATCGATACCTCCTCTTCTTCTTTTGAGGAGGTTGATGATCTTTCACTCTCTCCCTCACTTGAAGATGTAGATACTTCCTTTTCTTCTTCTTCTTCTTGACTCATTTGACTTTTTTCCTTGGGCTCTTGAACTTGTGTAGGACTTTCATGATATTCTTTCAATTTGCTCCACAATTCACATGCATTTTGGTATGCTGCTACACAACTCAAAATTTTGTTAGGCACAATATCAATCAATATGCCCATTACCTTTTCATTTGCCCTTGCTTGTTCTTGTTGCTCTTGATTCCAATACCTAGGTCTAAGCCTCTTCCCGTGCTTATCCTTTGGAATCTCGAAGGTCTCTTCAAGCGCGATCCGAAGGTTCCACTCCATTCCGAACCATGCCTTCATTCTCGCTTTCCAATATCTGAAATTTTCATGGTCGTAAGCCGGCGGAGTGTAGATGTTGTCCCCAAATTTGTCTTCCATGGTTCTTCTCCTCTAGCGTGTGCTCCCTCGGCGGTTAGTTCGATCGAGAGCGGTCCTCGCTCTAATACCAATTGTAGGATCGTTTCTGGTACGCTAGATGGGGGTGAATATCATTTTTTTGGATCTTTCTTGTACCTGCGTTGTTAGTCAAACAACGCTAACAAAGAGAATTTACTTGGTATCCATCCCGGACGGGTGACTAATCCAAGAATCCGTCGGTGGATCACTCCCCGGATAACCTCCGGCTAACCCTCGTCGCTCCTTATGGGTGGAGAAACCTCGCCACAATACCTCGGACATGATCTGTGCACAAATGACTATTAACTCACTTTACCCAAGAGAGTTTCGTCAAGAATCTCAGCCACCACGAAGTCCTCTTTAAATAGGACTCGGGCTGAAACCCTCGCTACCAGTCGACTGCCCTTGGGGCAGTCAACTGGTGCCACTGAAATTCAACCGTTGCACCCCAACGTTTGAATTCTCAGCCAACTCACCAGCCACCTACCAGTCGACTGCCCCTAGGGCAGTCTACTGGTCCCAGGCTGAGACCCTTCTGTGAGTTTCACCAGTCGACTGCCCTGTCATACTTAAGGTTACCCTTCCCGAGTACATTTCAATCCGCACTCGAACCCTAAGATTTTTCGAGTACAATCACACAACACTTGTACCCTCACGACTCGACTGAATCCTCCACAGCAACTCGACTGTTGCCTTCGCGCCCTCTTTATCTTCGGTTCCTATCCCTCGGATACACGTAAGCCTCCAGCATGCCCCCATGCCATCCTTCACGCATACCTCGAAGTTCGCACCACTCAGCTCATCGTCCCTGCTTTCCAAGGTCCCTCGGGTGCACACAAGCCTCCAGCTTGTCTCCATTCCACCCTTCACCGTACCGAGGCCGTCCAGTCAAGTCCATATGTGTAACCTGTACAACCTGCACACTCAACACACACATATAAGAACACAAGGGTAAACCTAACTTAAACTCTTTGCCCAAACATCAAAACACTTGATCACTCCGGACCACAGATTGCCTCAACACTTAGGCTTGGTTCGGGACCTATGCGCCCATCCAAGTAATCTAAATCCCTAATACCCCGCGGTCCAGCCGATGCCCGGGGTACTTAGGCTTGGTTTGGGACCTACGCGCCCATCCAAGTAACCTAAAACCCTAATACCCCGCGGTCCAGCCGACGTCTGGGGTACTTATGATTGGTTCGAGACCTACATGCCCGTCCAAGTAATCTAAAACCTTAATGCCCCGAGGTGCAGCCTATGCCCGGGGGCACTTAGGCTTGGTCCAGGGCATGCACACCTGACCAGGCGAACCTGGACCCTACTACTTCGCTACACTAGGAGATTAACTGGTTCCAAAACGAAGACAACAAGGCATACACACCTTCAGAAGAATCGACAAAACAATGAAATATCAACACAGGGCAGTTATATGCACATGAAAAGTATCTGGAAAGAATTATTTATTTACATGAAGGAAATACAAGAAGATATACATCTCGATGAGTTACTAAGACACATCAAGTAGTCTGCGGGTAACGGATGAAGATGGATTCCTGAAGTAACACATGAGTAGCTCAGATTCTCCCTCTGGGTGGTCCAGAATGAAGATTGATGCGTAAGGTGATGCATGAGTAGTTTGGCTCCATCTGGATACCCCCGATCTTTACCGTAAAGAGGCAGAAAAAAGATGAGGGGGGGGGGGGGGGGCGGTGACTGCAATTTCTCCCCGGAGAGTGTAAAGATGCAAAGAAGAATTGCCTTAACAGGAGAAGGGGGACATCCCCATAGCTTCTCAACGAAAAGAAGAAAGAGAAAAGCCAGCGGTGGAAGTCCTTCCCCCCTTGATGAAGTATCCCACAGCACACCACCCTCCGCCCAAAACATGGGGAAAACATGGACTCGGATGAGGATGGCGCTTGCTGGCGTAGGAGACAACCATCCGGAGACGTCATCTCCCCCATGCTCCCTGGAGAGTCGGGTAAGGTCCTTTCTGAACTCATCAGATAACCCGGGAGCCCTAACATCCCCCAGGAGCTTTAGAGAGACCCGGGGTATCATCTCCACCATGCTCCCCGACAAAGGGTGTGACCAGGAGGTCTCTGTCCCTGACTGGTCCCTCAGCCAAGAGCCCCACGGTGTTTTGAAGGAGGGGCATGGAAGACGCCCGCAAGAAGGAAGGAAGCAAGCGAAAGCAAGAGGGATGGAGGAGACTTGCTCCCCCTATTTATAATGATGAAAGTCTCTCCCAACAATTAAGGCATGGCAGATGCAGTAACGCCAAGCGTCTTTTCGACTGACGCACCCATACTGCGCCGAGGAACTCACGACTCTTAATGGGTCCCATCAATGAGATCGTGAATAATACGGAGGAGACGGTTGAAAAACCACCCCTACACTACAACGGGAATACAACGGGAAAAGATCAGCAAGGAGCCGCCGCAGACATAAAAGTAAGGCGCGAGGATTTACAGAATCCGCCTCGAAAGCAATCGTTGGTGGAGCGCGCATGCAAAGGCATACACGTAGGAAAGCGGGAAAATAATCACCTTAAAATCAAAATTATTACAACCCGGCCTGCTCCTCGGGCCAAAACCAAGCTCCAGGAGCTTGGGGCATCAAGAAAGGACCTCTATCTAGTTAGGAGGGCAGTTATAACTGTGGATCAGCATAAGGAGGGAGGAGCTTGTCCTTCTTTAGCTTATCAATAGCTCCATGGAAGCCGCTGCAAGCGCTTCATAACCTGATCAGCTATAATCACACGGAACTTCTCTGACTCCAGGAACATCGCCTTCCAATTGGCCTCAGCTGCCTCCGAACTAGAAGTATTAGCTCGAAGAACAAGAAGCTCGGCCTCAGCATACTCCAGAGAACGCCTCACCCACCTAAGCTCCGCGGACGTATCGTCATGTTCGAGCAAAGCCTCTCGGAGCATTTCTGACACAGCCCGCTCGTCCGAACAAGCCTGGATCAGGTCGTCTACGAGGATAAAGGTGCAGTCGGTGGCCAGTAGGAGGTCCGACTCCATCTGGCCTGACAACCTCTTCTCTCTCGCTTGGAGTTGATCTCGCTCCTGCGTCACCCGAAGAAGATCTCGGGTAACTGACACGTCTTTCTCGGACACTAGGAGTTCCTGATGCTGGGAGTTCTCGAGGTCCTGCTCTGTATCTCGCAAAAGCTTCCTTAGCTGTTCTACTTCTTCGCGGAGAGCTCTACTGACGCCTGCCTGCATCACCCCGGCCTGATGCTCGAGGCCCGCGGCAGCCTCCACTTGTATTGCTCGGTGGAGTAAGACCTCCATTTGGGGCCTAGAATACAGGCCCCGGCTGATTACTAGGCAATCCTTAGCTGCCTGCCACCACATCAAAAGATTAGCAGCCGGACAAAAAAATATTCAAATACTATAATAATTCGCACCTGCAGAAGGTTCTTCCGAAGACTGGCTAGCGGCCCGGCAGAGGCTCGCACGACTACCTCGGCTGGAGGGTGGGGTACGTTGCCCCGCTCTTCGAGCGACGGAGAAAGCGGGTGAACTGGAGGTTACTGGACGGCAGGAGCTTCAGTAGGCGCGCCGGGGGAATCGAAGTCCCTCCTTCAGGACTAGAAATCCCCTCCGGTAAAGACTAGTCAGTCGGAGTCTCCTTCAATTGCACCGTGAAGGAAGACTACAAAGCGGCCTCCAACGCTGCATCCAATCTCTCCCTTAGTCGATCTAGTTTCATACGGAATTGAATACGCAACGCCTCCTTACCCGTCGGAGGGATAGCTGGCTGGAGGAGCAAGAAGGAGGCACCAAGGTGGCCACCTCAGGAATGGAAATGGGCGAGGTCGATATGCGCGAGGCTACCTCGGTAGGCGGAGTCATTTCCTCAGGCGCCGAGGGCAGAGGAGAAGAGCGGGCGAGACATCGCTTTTTCCAGGAAGGGCCCAAGCCCTTGGGGAGCCGCCACTTCTGCCGACCGAGGGACCGGATAACCGTCGGGGTGGCGGAGGAAGTAGAGTTTTTGTCCCCCCGGTCAAGGCTGCTCATGCCTGAGGGGGAGCCACCCCCGGAGGGGGAATCCATTACTGGCGCAGCCGGCGGGGCTGGGGGTGCTTGCTTTTCGATTGATGGGGATGTAACATTAACATCGACCCCCTCAGGGGGAGCGACCCCACTAGGCGAGACAACGGGCTCCTCGGTGGACTCGGCGAGGGCGGAAGGAGTGTCAGAAACAATCAGAGGAGGATTCAAGGCCTCCTTGTTGGCCTCCTCCCACTTGATGAGTGATAAGTGTCATTTTGTTGATCATTTTATATGCTTAAATACGTGTTTGACCCATATTTTACTTGTATAATTGTGGATTTACACTAGGTTCTAGGATTTATACTCTTTTTGGACCTAATTGCAAATCTTGATATATTTGAGTTGTTTTGTCACTAAATTTTTGATCTACTTTTGTAGGCTTGGAAGGATCATGGACCTAGGTCATGTTGGGTCAAAGTTGAGTCAAAAGTGGGCTGGATCAAGTAATCAAGCGTCAACTAATATGGATCGTCCGATGCAAGAACGGTTAGATCTAGACCATCTGAGAACTTCTGATCAATCCGAGCTGGGATTAAGTCTAATCGAGCGATCAGATCAAGATCTGAAGGTTTTAGCCCAATCGGAGATCATCTAGCCGTTGGATCACGATCAGAGGGATCTAGACCATTCATTCAAAGATCAAGGTGATCTGAACCATCCATTGGAGATCTGGCAGATTCGAGCTACCACGAGGATGATCCTGACCTCTGATCAAGATCTGGGAAGTTTGAGTCAAATCGGATGAAGATGAACCGTTGGATGGAAGTGAAATAATCTCAGCCGTTCACTGTTTAACTACTTAAACCAATTCCCTTGTTCAGATCTGATGTCGCGTCTTCTTCGCCGCAACCGAGTTCTTCAGCTAGTCCTTAGTTTTTCTTCAGTAGTTCTTCAATCCAAGGGGCGCGACCCCTCATTTCTTGCTTAGATCGAATCCTAGGTCATTGGGGAAGTCTCTCGGTGAAATTCCAGCTTGAGAATTGCCCAAGAACAGAGCCATTGTGAGGTTTCCGTGGTTCTGCTGTTTGAAGTCGTCGATCTCAGTTGTGCTCCATTTCCATCACTCGGAGCTATCTGGAGAGGTTCCCTAGAGTGCTCTGACCATCCCCGAATCACCATCGCACTTGGACGCAGCGAGATTGAAGAATTCGAATGGAAATTCAGATTGAGCAGAGTTTGAGCTGGGATTGAATCGCAGAGACAATTTCTTGATGGTTTGTGGAGCTTACGGGTTCGAGGCCAGCCCTTGCGTGACAAACAAGGAGGATTTGAGCTAGGGAAGGATTGAGGCTTAGATTTCTTATTGAATTTCGAGTTTTAGCTGTAATATCCATTTCTGCACATTGTTTTGTTACTGTTTTCGCATCAGATTGGTTAACTTCATTTTCTTAATTGTTTTCTGCTTAATTAGGATTTCATTCTTCAAGTTAAATAACTAGATCGCTTGTTAGTGAATTTTCAATTTAATTTCAGTTTATTCATGTGTTCTTGCTTGCGTGCCATGTTTAGCATTGCGTATCAGCCCTAGTTCTAAAAATTTCAGTTCAGTTTCGAATTTCTCAGCTTATTCCAATTCAATTCTTGTCTTGTTTAATTCTTGCAATTCAAGATAACATGTAGTGCGTTAATGCATTAAATCTGCTTTTGTTTTCCATTTAGTTCTACTTCTGAACTTTTAGCTCAGCCTGTTGCGTATCAATTCTTCCAACTCCATTTCTGTAAATTAGTTTCATCTCTGTATTTTCAGTCTAGCACTTCTAAATGTTGCATCAGTGGGCTCAGTTTGGCTGAATTGAAGTTGAATATTAGAGTCGAGCATTAAATCTCAGCTGGATTAGTTGATCTGCATATTAATTTTCAGTGGCTGTGTATCATTGCATTTCTGAAATTCTTAATTTGTAGTGGCTGAATCTTGTACCAGTTTGACTTCATTTGAAGCCAGTTGCTTTGCATTGAGTTTGTACTAAGTTCAGAGGGCATTTATGCAATTAGGTTTAAAGTCCTGCATGAGTTTTCATTCGAAATTTCAGCCCTGCATCATCCTATTTTTGTGCAGTTTCTGAATCCACTTCTTCCATTCAATTGTTTCTAAATTGGACATTCTTATTTCTGAAATCTTCAGTAAGCATTTCTGAAGCTTGTTTCGAGCACTAGGTTTCAGTAGCCTTGCGTGAACTTTTATCCAGTGTGTCGAATGCATTTGATTTCTGAAAGTTAAACTTCACTTCTACATTCCTGCAATTCAATTCTGCATCAAGATATTTCTGAATCATCAGTTCATTATTGCTGCAAATTCTGATAATCTTTCGGCACCTCAGTCCCATATCTTGTAAGTTTGTATCAAGTAAGACAATTTAATGATAGTTTAGTGGACAGCTTGGTTATAATTCTGTTCTTTTTGGATTCAATTCAGCTGAAGTTGAAAACACCTTTGGAGTGCCATTGCATTTGAACTCAGTTGGATTGCACGAAATTGATCTGAAATTTAGATTTCACTACTGCCTTAGGTTTATATTTCTTGCACTTAGTATCAATTTTGGCACATCAATCTTTTTCTAGTAAGGCAGTCTTCCTCTTTTGCAATTCAATTTGTATCAAGTTTGGATTTCGTTAATGCAGTGAGGTTTAAAGTCTTTGCATTAGTTTCAATCAAAAGTAAACTGCTGTGTTGCTTCATTGCTTAGCATTCGTTTTACACTTGAAGTCGGAATCATTTTCCAGAAATTGGGTAAGTGTTTTAGTTGATTAAGTGGTCAATTGGTTGAATCATTAAACGCCATCACTTGTTTAGTTATGAGTTAAGTTTCCTTTCTTTTCATTTCATTTTCATTCTCGATTGTAACCCAAAACCACATCTTATTCGAAACCCAAATTCACAACGACACATAGATACAAGCTCGAATCACACAACATCAACTAGTCCCGAGGAAAAATACGACATGTGGCCC
The DNA here is from genome assembly GCA_024364735.1 of Boesenbergia rotunda. Classification (NCBI taxonomy): domain Eukaryota; kingdom Viridiplantae; phylum Streptophyta; class Magnoliopsida; order Zingiberales; family Zingiberaceae; genus Boesenbergia; species Boesenbergia rotunda. The sequence goes on from JAGFNQ010003492.1 coordinate 278,401, forward strand.
CTTTACTACGTTTTCATATTTTGATTGCAAAAAGGGTTTCCAGCTTTTTATTCATATTTAAATTTGAGGACCCATACATTTCGTGACAACTTAACCTAGTATTTTGGGTCCGTCAAATTTTTGGCGCCGTTGCCGGGGATCACGATCAGAGGGATCTAGACCATTCATTCAAAGATCAAGGTGATCTGAACCATCCATTGGAGATCTGGCAGATCCGAGCTACCACGAGGATGATCCTGACCTCTGATCAAGATCTGGAAAGTTTGAGTCAAATCGGACGAAGATGAACCGTTGGATGGAAGTGAAATAATCTCAGCCGTTCACTGTTTAACTACTTAAACCAATTCCCCTGTTCAGATCTGATGTCGTGTCTTCGTCTTCGCCAGCTGAGTTCTTCATTCTAGTTCTGGTTTTCTTCATTTTGTTTGCAATTTCTTCCATCTGAAGGCGTGGCCAACTCGATCAGCACCTTGGAGCGAGATATGGATCCTTGGAAGAGGCTTCAATGGAGATTCAATCATAGATTTGCATCGGAACAGGGGCTGAGTGAGGGTTTCATCAGTTTCTATAATTTAATCAACTTGATTGCGATTTCGTGCCAATCTTCTCAATCAGAGCTATCTGAAGGGTTTTCTGATACACTCTAATCATCACCAAAGCTCAATCGCATTCGTTCATTGCGAAATCAAGGAGATCAGATTGGTTTTTCCAGCCGATTGAAATCTGTGAGAAGATCTGAAGTTTGAGCCATTTTCCCATTGATTTGCGAGTTGAAGGGGTTCTTGACTTGCCCTTGCGTGACGAACAAGGTGATCTTGAGACGAGAGACTGATCGAGGCTTAGTTTTTAATGAAATTACTTCTGTTTCAGCTGTAATCTCAATTTTGCATTTAATTCTATTTCTGCACTAAGTTTAGCCGTGTCAATTGCATTTTTCCGAATTGTTCTTTCTTAATTAGGGTTAAATTCTGCAAGGTAGTTAGCTTGTGAACTAGGTTGGTGAACAATTGCTTTAATTTCGGTTTATTTCAGGCTTAGTTCATTTCTGCACTTTGTTCAGTTGTTGCGTATCAGTGTTCCCTGTTGCGTATCAGTTTTTCTTCTCCTTGCGCAATTCTGAGTTTTGTATTGAGCTGGTTGTAGTTTATTTCCTGAATTTACACTGCAGTTCGTTCACTTTTAATAGCAATTGATTTCAGATTTTGTGCATTAGCTTGAAGTGTATCAATTTCATATCTGCCCTTCAATTCCAATTTCTGCCATTTAGTTCATTTCTGAAGTTTTCAGCTTGTAGTTTTTGGAATTAGAGTCAAGCATACACTAGTTCTTCTTACTCAAATCTGCTCTATTGTATTGAATTAGGTGCTTGCCTTCATTTCTGCAATTCTCCTTTCAGATTCTGAATCCCTGCTTTCATTTCTGAATTTCTGCAAACTGCTTTTGCTTTAGACGTTTTTGAATTGATCTGGATTTTGAAATTGCATTTCTCCATTCATGACTTGTGTATCAGTTCACTCTTAGCTTACTCTCTCAATCTGAGTTTGAATTGTTTGTCTTTGCCATATTTTGTCAGCTGAATTCCCTACGTATCATTCCATTTTTGCAATTTATGTTCTATTACTGCACATCATATTGTGTTTCTGAGTTTTTGTTTCACTGGAGTTTGAATCTGCATCTACTTGCTGCTAAACCTTGTACCCGAATTGCTTGATTCACAACCAATTGATTTACAGCAGTTGCTTTTTGCACTTTACATTAAATTTTTGCTGTTGCATTTTTGATTCAAGAATTTGCTTTCCTCCATTTAATTTCTGCAATTATTCTGATTGTTTGATCAGTTTCAAGGTTTTGAATTCCTCACTCAATTCTGCAAATCTTTTCATTAACAACTTTGTTTTCCCAAACTATTGATCAGTCCATTTCCTGCATTTAGTGTAACTTTGGCACATAATTCTCCTATACCTTGCATATCAAGTTTCGTAGCTTCAATTGTATCAAGTTAGGTTTTGGCTTTGAGTGGTAGTGCTTTCAGTTTAATACAATTTGTAATGTACACTTGAACTTGAATTCGGATTTATTTTTCCAAGTTCAGCTCATTTGCATCAGTTAACTAAAGTCACCGTTAATTGAGTTCATAATTGCTATTACCTTACTCAGTTCATTTAGTTAAATTTTCTTTCTTTCCTTTGCATTTTCATTTCTATTAGAAACCAAACCCCTTTCTTATTTGAAACCCAAAAACATTGGACGACATATAAATGCAAGTTTGAATCGGACACATCTCAACTAGCCCAAGGAAAAATACGACCTGTGGTCCCTTTACTACGCTTTTATTCTTTGATTGCAAAAAAAGGTTTCCAGCATTTACAAATATTCTAAATTTGAGACCCACTTTCATGACACTCATTTTGGGTCCATCAATGAGCCGACTCATCGCTTTGGCATACATGACTTCCTCTGCAGAAGCCAAATAGAAAAAGCATCAGTCGGAACCAATGTGGATGGAGGAAAAAGACGGGCATACCTAGGGCGGGACTGATCTGCGTTACTTTAGGGCTAAGGCCCACACGGTACATAAGCTCTTCACTCTGCACCAGCCCCGGCCCACTGAACTCAATGCCCGAAAGTACCTCTCTAGCATGATGATACGCGGGGCTGTGAAGAAAGCCCTCTAAGAGGGGAGGAGTCGGCAAATCTGCTATCCAACACAGAGGGCTGAAGGGCAGTGACGATAGGTGTATGAAGAAGAATTTCTCCTTCCACTCTTTATGCGAAGAAGGAAATCCTCCCATAAACTTATGGCCCGGACGGGCCGCGAAGCTGAAAACTCCCCTCGATCCTATCAGGAGGAAGAAGGAATGGAAAAGATGGGGAGTTAAAGGGAGATCGAAAAGCTTAAAGATAATATATGCCCCCCCCATCTGAGCGAAGGCATTAGGAGTCATCTGATGCAATGGAATGTTAAAATAAGAAGCTATGTTCTTGAAGAAGGGGGGATAGGAAAACAAAGCCCTAGCTCCATTTGTCTTAAGAAGAAGGTCAGGATGCCTGATGGGGGCTCCACGGGTTTCTGGGCCACGTTAGGGATGATCATCGCCATCTCGGCCGAGACCCCATAAGCCTCGATGGCTGCTTGTAGGGCCTCCGGCCTCACTCTCGAAGAGGCGGATTCGTACCATTCCGCTCGATAGCCCTCCATGACCCCTAGACAGAAAGGGAGAAGAAGATAAAGTACTCACACACAGAAGAAGCTCTACAGGATAGAACGTCGAAGTACACCCAGCCGCCAAACCGGAAATGGAGGCTAGTGTCTGCTTTCTCCCCTCTTATATCTTGGCAGGCATCCGCTTGGGGCACAATGGGGAGAGGATGCGTGGAAAGCCAGGAATCACTTCGACCAGACAGTCGATCACCGCGAGCTAACTGTACCCGCACATGACTAAGGGGACCGGGGAGGATAGCCGTTATAACACGTGGCATTACCGCACTCGCATGAAACATCCTGCTACCCTCCAGAAAGGAGATCATGCGCCTTTAATCCCGGGGAAAGAGGCATCCTTATAAACCTTCGGGAAGTGGAAAAGCCTTTTTGGGGAAAGCACTAAAAGGGGGATTCTTGGGAAATCTAGATGAGAGAGATATGAACCAGAAAGGTTTCTCAGCATAAAGAAAAAACTTAGACGAATGCAACTTCTTCATCTCGACACTAGTCCGATCAGTCAACCACACCTCCTTCGATCAGACTTGAAGGGAGGGATTTGTGATGGGGCTGGATAGCCCGTGCCCGACACGGGGGATGAAGAAGCCAGGGACATGACTTAACCTCTCCCCTCGGCCCCGGGACCCCCCGTTCGGGGGCCCACTTGGGAAGATAAGGCCCCGAGAGTACATAAGAAGATATCGCACCCCAAAGACCCCCTGAGTTCACCTTGGGAGGAGGAGTCCTTACAACAGCCGACCTCAGGAGCCCCGAGTGTCCCAAACACATAGAAAAGGATAACGACGAGGACTGTTTCAAAGGATACCCCATTATCACTGAAAGCAGGGGGTGCAGCTTGAATACTGAAAATGTGGCGCGGCTAAAGGGGGCACGACTAGTTTGCCGACACCAGTATAAAAGGTAGTTAAACCCCTCCGGTAAGGGGGGTTACGATTTCTTATCTTCGCATACTATTTTTCTTTCTCACGACCAATCGGACAACCTACTAACTTGAGCGTCAGAGTGGACTCCGCCGGACCCTGCCGGCGTGTCCCCCTAACGCTTGTGTTACTTTTGTAGGACCCCCCAAGTTCCTCAACGACGTAGTTATCCCCGCTGGGGCCGAGCCTCAGTGACTGGCCATCGCCGATGACTCCTTCTGGAACAACACCGATTTAAGTTTAGTTGAGTGAGAATTGAGTTAAGTTCGGATTAAGACCTGGTCGAGGACTGGGCACGAAATCCTGGTGAGTGAAGTCGGGTCCTAGCGAGTGAAGCTAGGTGAAGGAAATTCTGGTGAGTGAAGTCGGGTCCTAGCGAGTGAAGCTAGGTGAAGAAAATCCTGGTGAGTGAAACTGGGTCCTAGTGAGTGAAGCTAGGTGAAGAAAATCCTGGTGAGTGAAGCTGAGTCCTAGCAAGTGAAGCTAGGTGAAGAAAATCCTGGTGAGTGAAGCAGGGTCCTAGCAAGGGAAGCTAGGTGGAGGAAATCCTAGTGAGTGAAGCTAGGTGAAGAAAATCCTGGTGAGTGAAGCCGGGTCCTAGCAAGGGAAGCTAGGTGAAGTAAATTCTGGTGAGTGAAGCTGGGTCCTAGTGAGTGAAGCTAGGTTGGACTAAGTCCCGGTGAGTGAAGCTGGGCATGAAGTCTCGGTCTAGGGGACTGAGCATTAAGTGATCTGGTCAGAGAGGGCTCGGTAGCTCGTTCACTGGACCGGGTTAGGTCGGAGAGGGCTAGGGAGCTTGTTCTCCGGATTAGACTGAGTCAGAGAAGGCAAGGGAGCCAGTTCTATAGACTTAGGGTCGAAAGGGTCACAGTTGGATCGGTCTGAAGTCCGATCAGGGAGTTGGCACAAACTCCCTTGATAGTAGATCAGTCTGGTGAACGATCAGAAACAGATCAGAAACATTCTATGTGGTGGTTGATCGGTTTAGTGAATGATCAGAAACAGATCAGAAAGCACAGAGAGTTATCTGTTCGGTCAGTGCAATCGATCAAAATCAGGCTGGAGCGATCAGGAGGGACCCTGATCGGTCAACCACCTGGCTAATCGATCAGTTGCTGATCGGTCAGCTAAACCAATCAGCCAATCAACCATTTTGGCTAATCGGTTAGCTGAACTGATCAACCATCTTGCTGAAGGCTGGACCGATCAGGAGGGACCCTGATCGGTCAATGATAAGTACCATTTTGTTGATTATTTTAATTGCTAAAATCCATGTTTGACCCATGTTTTACTTGCTTAATTGTGATTTTACCCTAGATTTTAGAACTTACCTTTATTCTGGACTTAATTGCAAATTTACACATATTTGGATTATTTGGCCACTAAATTTTTGATCTATTTTTTGTAGGCATGAAAGGTTCATGGACCTAGGGCATACTGGATCAAACTTGAGTCGGAAGTGAAGCCGGATCGAGTTATCAAGCTTCGGATTAATCCGGGCCGTCCGATTCAAAAGCGGCTAGATCTGAGCCATCCGGGACCATCTGAAGCAATCTGAGCTAGGGTTAGGGTTGATCAAGCACTCTGATCAAGATCTGAAGGTTTCATCCCAATCAGAGCTCAATCAACCGTTGGATCAAGCTCGGAGGGCTCTAGATCGTCCATTCGAAGATCAGGTTGATCTGGACCATCCGTTGCACATCTGGAGGATCCGAGCTACCACGAGGCAGATCCTGACCCTAGATCATCATCATCAAAGTTTGGATCAAATCAGAGCAAGATCAGCCGTTGGATCTCCTCAAATCAATCTGAGCCGTCCAATGTTAATTACTTAAGGAAAATTTCCACAGCTCTTCCCTTTGTCGCGTCTTCCTCGCCGCAACCTTCTGCTTCGTTTTCTTCTTCATTTCTTCAGCTTTTGCTTCAATCCAAGGGGCGTGACCACCCTTTCTCTTCATTTGGATCAAGTCGAGGTCACTGGGGAGAGCAATCGGTGGAGTTTCAGCTCGGAATTGGGCAAGAACAGGGCTGAGTGAGGGTTTCCTCAGCTCTGCATTTGATAGCTTCGATTTCGGTTTTGTCAAGTTCTTCATTAATCCAAGCTATTCAGAGGGGTTCCCTGGAGTGTTTGGATCATTCTCGCACCTTCATTTCAATCAGACAACGCCGAATTGAAGAAATCGATTGGGATTTCCATCTTGAACAGAGTTTGAGCTGGAACGGATCGCGGATTCAGTTCCCCAGTGAATTGCTGAGCTTACGGGTTCGAGGCCAGCCCTTGCGTGACGAACAAGGAGACCTTGAGCTAATGGACTGATTGGGGTTTAGATTTCTTGTCGTAATTTCCGTTTGTAGCTGTAACTTCCATTACTGTTTTTGTTTCATTTCTGTCTTTGTATCAAATTAGTTAATTTCGTTTACTAAATGGTTCCAGCTTAAATTAGGTGTCAATCTTCAAGTTAAGTAGTTAATGAGTTTGCTTAGTGAAAAATCGCTTTTAATTCAATTTATTTTCTGTTTTCCAGCTTGTGTATCAGAATTCCCTATTTTTCTGCATTGCGTATCAGGCCATTTCTGCAGTTTTATTTCCAGTTCAGAACTCTTCAGATTTTTCACATTTAGCGTGTTAATTTAGTTGAGCTGAATTTGTTTTACTTTTAGCTTCGTTTCTGAGTTTCTATATAGCTTAGTAATCCTGCGTTCAGTCCCTTATTTCATTTCTGCATTTTATGTCAATGCTTGTTTTGATCAGCCCCTTTCATTTGTGTGCCAGTTTTATTCTGCATATCAGTGCCATCTTGTCTCAGTTCAATTGTGTATTGCGTATCAGTTAACAACTGTTAGTCTCAGCTCTCGATTCATCACTGCATCACTGCCTTCGATTGTTTAGATCCATGCATTTTCATCTCTGCTTTCGAATTACTGAAATCGAACCAGTTTTTCTACATATTCATTTCTGAAATTTGCTTCAGATTCATTTGTTTTTGCATCCATCTGTGAGTGGATTCTGCATTCAATTCATGTGTTTTATGTCAGTTACCTTGTCCCAACTGATGGAATTGCATTTAGCTCAGTTCTTTCGGCACATAAGCTTCCTTCACCTCCTTATCAAGTTTGACTTAATCCTTCACTTTGTATCAAGCTGAGTTTAGGCCTGGAGTTACAACCTCTGAGTTCAACACCAATTGCAGTGTACTCTAGCAATTGAGTTTTAGTTCCTTCCTCTTGGTAGCAGGTTTACTTCAGTTTCTGCATTTGCATGTCCCACTTCAGTTTCTGCATTTGCAATTCTACACTGTCTTTGCATTTTCGATTTCTGAGCTGTTCTACAATTCAAATCTGGATTTTTCTTTCAGCATTGAGGCTCATTTTTCCTTGCATCATGTTGTTTCAATTTCTTTACTGTGCATCACAAATCAGTTTCGGTATCAAGATAAATGCTACTTTGAATGTAAAGAGGATGCTTGAAGTTAGTTTGCGTTACAACCAATTAGTTTCTGAATTTCAGTTCCTATTCCGACATAGGAGTTTTTAGTTGCTTGCATTTGGTGGCAAGAGGAGTTTCGGCATTACCTTTGCATTAGCTGTTCATATAATTGCTTGGCATCTAGTTTGCATTTCCTTGCTTGGTTAATTTGGTTAAGTTACCTTTATTCCCATTGCATTGTCGTTTTTAATCAAAACCAATGCCAATTCTCGCTTGAAACCCAAAACATTTAACGACACATAACACGAGCGCGAATCACACAACATCAACTAGTCCCGAGGAAAAATACGACCTGTGGCCCCTTTACTACGTTTTCATACTTTGATTGCAAAAAGGGTTTCCAGCTTTTTATAAATATCTAAATTTGGAGGACCCACATTCGTGACAGTCTATTTTGGGTCCATCAGTCAACCACCTGGCTGATCGGTCAGTTGGACCGATCAGCCACCTTGGTTGATCGGTCTGCTAAACCGATCAGCCAATCAGCCATTTTGGATGATCGGTCAGCTGAACCGATCAACCATCTGTTAATCGGTCAGCTGGACTGATCAGCCACCTAGCTGATCGGTCCGGTTGACCGATTAGCCAAGGATGAACTTGACTGGCTCCTGAACTAAGGTCTATGATTGGTCAGTGAGACCGATCAGCCTCCGGATTACCGCCTGACTAAAATATGGAATTCACAGAAGGTTTGAGGATCGGTCTGGTGACCGATCCCTCATCTTTGATCGGTCAGTGCGACCGATCAGAACTTCACTGGATCGATTAGAATGGAGTCTGATCGGTCAGGGTGACCGATCAGCGCCTCAGAACTTTAATTTGAATAATTGTCAGATCTCTGATTACCTTCTGATTTCTTCCTGATATGTTCTGATACGGTTTGATTTGCTTCGCTAATACTTCTGTGAGTGTGCAGATGATACAGAGTCAAATGGAGGAGCAAGGAGAAGGGTTTAGGGTCACTTTCTCTGGTGTTCGTTTGTTTGTTATCTGTTTGTAGGTTTCTGTTGGTGCAGAATGCACCTTAGTCAAACCTGTGTTTTGATAATGGCAACATATGTCGAAAGTTAAGTCATTCTTGTTTTCTAACAAGTTAATCTAGTGTGCAGTGAAAGCCCTAGCAAAGGACCGCTAGGCACTGGCGAAGGAATGCCAGAGTTTCAAGCCCTAGCGAAGGACTGCTAGGCACTGGCGAAGGACTGCCAGTCTCAAGCCCTAGCAAAGGACTGCTAGGCAACTAGCGAAGGACTGCCAATTTACAAGACCAGACAAAGGACCGTCAGGCAAAAGTCCAACCAAAGGAACGGTTGGCATCAGGTAAATTCTCCCGAGAGGAGTAGGTGAGGACGCGTTCCCCGTCGAGGGAACAGTAGGCGTCGGTTCGACCTAGGGCTCCATTTTGGAGACCAAAGTCAGAACCAAGACAGCTAAGGCTGTATAAAATAATAATTAATTGTTTTATTGTATTTTGGACTAACCCTGAATGCAGGACCGAAGGAATGTGTGTCTGCAACTCAGAGAGCCTCAAAGGAGTGAGGCAGCAGCTGAGTAAGGCGCCCTGAGTGTCCAGGGCGCCCTCAAGGTGAACCAGAACCAAGCGAAGCAAAATGAGCTTCAGTTGCTTACTGGGCAAGGCGCCCTCAGCAGCGAAGGCACCCTCAGCAGCCAAGGCGCCTCCAGCCCAAGCCTGCGAAGCTCAAGCTTTATCCACAGCCGAGATTTCAGCACGGAAGAAGTCAGCCAAGGCGCCCTCTACGACCAAGGCGCCTCCATGGTCAAACTTAATCCCTGTTCGAGCGGGATAAAAGTTGACCGAGCGATCTGCGGATCGCTTGACACGTGGCAGGGCGCCCCCGACGTCCAGGGCGCCCCTGGGTGCTATAACTAGCACCCAACGCCCAAGCCTTCAGAATCAACTTCGCTCCCAAGCTTCCACGCTCTTCTACGCTCGCGCCGTGCTCCGGAAATGCTTCACCTCGAGCTAACGACGTACTGCTGCCCCGAAAGAGTCGACCTACTCCGAACGTCGGTAAAAAGAAGAGCGTAATTTTTTATTTAATATTCTATTGCATTTAATTTTGTAAATCAAATTGTGTAACTTATTTGCGCCAAATATAGAATTGCCCAAAGTAAACGGTCAACGACCGTGGGCCTTGGAGTAGGAGTCGACATAGGCTCCGAACCAAGTAAATCGATTGCGTCTCTGTGTCTTTCATTTAATTTCCGCTGCGTACCTACTCTTATTCAAATCCGAAAGTTTTCCGATATTCACCCCCTCCCCCTCTATCGGGCTCCTCGATCCAACAAGCGGTATCAGAGCGGGGTTTTCAAACTTGGTGCAACCACCAGTTTGAAATTTTTTTTCGGTTTTTTTTTCAATTTAATTAATTCTTTTTATTACTTAATTATCTTTATCCCGCATTGCTAATCCAAGACCAAGTCTTGGGACACCTTTGTTTGTAAGTTTCTTTTTACAGAACAAATGTCTATGCAAGAGGGATTCAACACCGCTAGACCTCCACTCTTCAGTGGAGAAGACTTTTCCTACTGGAAAAGTCGCATGGAGGTCCACCTGAAAACTCAGGTGGACATGTGGATCATTATCCAGTCCGGTCTGGAGATCCCCCGAAATGCGGAAGGACTTTCACAAAGCTACTGGGAGTGGGACAACACTCTAAAGCGCAAGATAGAAGCCGACGCAAAAGCAACGCAAACCCTACAATGCGGGCTGACAAAGGAAGAGCTGAACCGAGTGGGCCCCTTCAACAGTGCAAAAGAGCTATGGACAAAACTGATCGAGCTGCACAAAGGGACTTCGGACACCAGGATCAGCAAAAGGGATCTGCTACTGAATAAACTCTACACTATCAAGATGGCCGACAACGAAACAGCAGCCCAGCTCCACGCACGAATCCAGGAGGTAATGAACGGTCTTCACACAATAGGTCACAAGGTTGAAAACCGTGACCTAATAAGGTATACTCTAAACGCCTTTCCTAGAAACACCTTGTGGGCATCAATGGTAGATGCATACAAGGTCTCTAGAGATCTTTCTAAAATTAAATTAGATGAGCTATTTTCCGAACTAGAACTGCATGAACAAACTAACACCAATGTGGTCGAGAGAGGTGTTGCTTTTCTTGCAGGCAAAACTCAAAAGATAACGAAGAAGAAGCCCGAACCTGAACCCGAGTCTAACTCTGACTCAGATTCAGAAGATGAAGAAGGAGAACAAACTAAGCTGGTCCGGCTCGCTCGAAACTACTACACAGAGCTGAAGAACCGAACCAACAAAAGGAAAACCGGCCGAAGAAAGGATGAACCAACTGAACCCGCGAACAAGCCTAACGTGACCTGCTACGAGTGCAAGAAAAAGGGCCACTACAAGTCAGAGTGTCCAAATCTCAAAGAGTCCAAGAAGACGAGAAGAAAAAAGGCGCTACAAGCAACCTGGGACGAGTCTTCCTCAGAAGAAGAAGAAGAGGCACCCCAGTCCAATCTCCTAGCTTTGACCGCCTCAGAAAAAGTCGAGTCAGAATCAGAACAAGAGGACGGCGAGCTGACCTTCACAGAAGATGGAGAAATAAAGGTAACTGGTTTTAATAAATTGCAATTAAGTGAGTTGATTTCTTTTCTTTCTCGAGACTTGGCTAAAGCCAAACTCCGAGTCGAATCCCTCCGACAGGAAGTAAAACTCCTGAAAGAGGGAGCTGACTCTAAACCCTTAACCGAGAAGGTTCAGGAAGGAACTTCTACTCAAGTTGAAAAACTTGAAAAGGAGAACTCCTCCCTGAAAACTCAGGTTAAGGAATTTAGAACAGCTTTAGAACGATTTACATCTGGTTCCAAGGGTCTTGGCATGATCCTTGGAAAACAGAAATCAGTTCTAAATCGATCCGGACTTGGCTACCGAACCAAATCCCGACAAAGATCATATTTGTCTGTACTGAATCAGTCCAGAGGAAAAATTCAGGCATGGGTACCTAAACTGTGCCTGAACAAACCAACTGGATCAAATCAGTATTGGATCCTTAAGGACAAGATTCACATCTTGCCTAATCATCACCGTGACTTTAGTCCAGGGGGAGCCAAACTGAAAACTATTTTCATTATTAGATAAACTTATTATTGTTGATTTAAATTGCTTGATTGTTTGCCTGTTTATTTAATTTCTGCAAATTACCATGCTTAGACTTTGGCTAGTTTAAGGACCAAACAAACTTAACTGAAACTTGAAAACATAGTATTGGGTGGAGGTGAGATGATAGTACGTTGGGGAAACCAATTCTAATAAGATCAAGTTTACTTGGTCTCTTTAGACTGGTGAAACCAGCCGAAGCTACCGATCCAAAACCCAAACTAGTTAGACCAGAAATTTTTCAAAGAATAATTTTGAAAATGAAACTTCATTAAAAGGCTTTGTCAAGGAAAGGGTGGATGATCCCATAAGGCTTCGGCCAAAGAAGGCCTAATGCCTCGCCAAAGACCTGGAAGCCAATTTTTTGAAATTCAAATTCAAATTAATTTTTGTCAAATTCGAATCTAACACAAAATTTCAGTTATTTGTAGATTTAAACTTCTGTCAAAATTAATTGGTTTCAAAATTAATCAAGTTTTTTAAAATTTAATTATTTTCAAAATTAATCAAACTTTTCAAAATAACTTTTTACCATCAACCTGTCTCACGAAAATCATAAAGTTAACGTGATTGAAAACCCTAGATTTGGGTGAGACAGACTAGGCAGTGAACTCAATTTAAGCTATTCCTGATTCTAATTGGATCCAAATCAAGAAAATTCTTTATGCGTAGGAACATAAAGATTTGGACCAATGGATGTTGGATAGCGGTTGCTCCAGACACATGACTGGAGATAAATTGAAGTTCACCAAGCTCAAACTCAAAACCTAGGCTCAGTGGCATTTGGCAATAATGCTACACTCAAGGTAATTGGGTCAGGTAATATTGAGCTTAAATCTAATTTCATTATATGAAAGTTTTATTGGTTGAAAACTTTAATTTTAACTTGCTTAGCATAAGTCAGTTATGTGATTCTGGTTATATAGTTACCTTCAACAATTCCAACTGCCTGATTAGAAATGAACAAGACTCAGAAAT
>JAGFNQ010003492.1:297733-319102 GCA_024364735.1 Boesenbergia rotunda
TGGACGATCCAAGACTTTGATCAGCAAGGGAACTCACTCACCGTTTGCTCCCTGATCGGTCACCAGACCGATCAGGAGCAAGACAGCAAGGACGCAGCCTGCTCCCTGATCGGTCACCAGTCCGATCAGGAGCCACACAGTAGATTCCCAATCTCACTGTGCGCTCCCTGATCGGTCACCAGTCCGATCAGACATAGCTGGATCGGTCACCAGACTGATCCACTATGGAGCAGCGTGCCAATGTCCCTGATCGGTCACCAGACCGATCCAGTGACTCAACCCTAGCCCTCCAAGCTAGGAATTCATCCACCTTAGCCCTCCAAGCTAAGGATTTTTCCATCTAACTCTCCAAGTTGGGAATTTGCACCTAACCCTCCAAGTTAGGACTTTTCACCTAGCCCTCCAAGCTAGGACTTTTCACCTAGCCCTCCAAGCTAGGACTTTTCACCCAACTCTTCCGAGTTAGAACATCATCCAACCTAGCCCTCCAAGCTAGGCACCTGACCCTCCAAGCCAGGACTTTTTCACCTAATTCTCCAGGATGGGAATTTGCACCTAACCCTCCAAGTTAGGACTTTTCACCTAGCCCTCCAAGCTAGGACTTTTCACCCAACCCTTCCGAATTAGGACTTTTCCAACACCTAACCCTCCAAGCTAGGATTTTCCACACCTAACCCTCCAGGTTAGGATTTTCCAACACCTAGCCCTCCAGGCTAGGATTTTCCAAATCATGCCTAATCCTCGATCAGGACTTAATCATAATCATCATAACCATCACACCTAACCTCTCAGGTTAGGATTCTCCATATCATGCCTAATCCTCGATCAGGACTTAATCATAATCATCCTCCTAAACTAAAATCGTTGTCAACACCAAAACAACAATCAGGGCCAGACTGCATCAACATCTGCAACTCCGTTCTGTTGGGGTGTATCGGGTGTAGTTAGCTGGGACTGAATCGTAGCTTCTGATAGGAAGGTCCTAAACTCTCCAAAGAGGTACTCGCCACCACGATCTGATTGCAGTGTCTTGATACTTTTACCTCGATGTTTCTCCACATCTGCCTTAAATTCTTTGAACTTATCAAAGCATTGGGACTTGCGGCGCATTAGGTAAATATAATACCTTGAATAATCATCAATAAAGGTGACAAAGTATTTAAAGCCACCTCTAGCCTGGATTGACATAGGACCACACAAATTAGAATGAATCAGTTCTAACACATCTTTGGCCCTATACCCCTTAGCCTTGAAAGACCTCTTGGTCATTTTACCTTCCAAGCAAGACTCACAGGTCGGGAGATCTTCCACCACCAATGAACCCAGGGGCCCATCGACTATCAACCTTTGAATCCTACTAAGGTTAATATGACCAAGCCTAAGGTGTCAAAGATACGTCTGATTCATCATAGAAGGCTCCTTTCTCTTATTCAAGTTAGATGATGAGCTATTTACTTTAGATTGCATAGTGGGAGTTATTGGTTCTAGAGTATACAGATTGCCAGCCATTGTACCTGAAAAGATAATCTCTCTATTTCTTTTAATAACAACTTTATTATCAAAAGCAACACAATATCCATCCTTTATCAACTTAAAAATTGAAATTAGATTCTTTCTAAACGAAGGTACATAAAGGCAGTCTCTCTGAACTAACAATTTATTTCTCTCAAAAGATAAATAAAAGACTCCCACTGCAGCTGCTGCCACTTCCGTAGCATCGCCCATGTAGACCACGATTTCTCTCTCAGCCAACCGTCGGGTTTCTTGGAACCCCTGCAGAGTATTGCAGACATGGTCAGTGGCTCCCGTATCTACGCACCAGGTACTGGTAGATAGCACCGCTAAACATGTTTCAATGACTAAGGATGAAGAAATACCTTTGTCTTGTCGACGGGGACAGTCCGCCTTCCAGTGCCCAGTTTGCTTGCGCGTGAAGCACTTGCCTTTCGACTTCTTCACGCTAGTCTGGGGTCCCTGCGATGTTGCTGTCTTCTTGAACCCTCCTTGTTTCTTCTTCTTCCTGCCTTTCGGCACAGAAGAAGAACCCCTTTGAGTTACTAAGGCCTGCGAGTTCTGACAAAAAAGGCCCTCTGTCGACTGGAGTTCTCCTAGCAGTTCACCCAACGTATAATCCCTTTTGTTCATATTATAGTTGAGCCTGAACTGATCAAAACTCCTAGGCAGAGACGGAGGTATAATATCGACCAGGGATTCCCCGTCGATTTGTGCTCCCAGTACCTCAATCTCATTGAGGTGAGCCATCATCTTTAGGACATGGTCCCTTACGGGTGTCCCTTCGACCATAGTGGTCATCATCATACTCTTCATCGCGGACTGCCTAGCAGCTCGACCTTGGTGTCCGAAGAGATTTTTGAGATTCAACATCAAGTCACTAGCAGTGGGCATGGCATGATGCTGATGTTGCAGCACATTCGACATAGATGCCAGAATGTAGCACCGCGCCATCTCATCTGCCTTGACCCACTTCTTGTAACGCTGCTTCAACCCTTCACCATAGTCCTCTCTAGGCCTTTCCGGACATTCGTCTAAGAGTACAAATTTGTACTCTTCAGCAGTGAGGATAATGTCAAGGTTCCTCTTCCAGTCTATGTAGTTTGGGCCAGTAAGTTTGTTTTCCTTAAGAATTGTGGTTAGTGGGTTAAAGGCCATTATGAAAAACCTGAGAATCACAACATACACTACTTTAGAAATCAAAAATAAATTGATTCTTCAAAACAATTAATTTTCGAAATCAACCAACACCCCTATACACCGAGAAATTCGCATGCCACGATGGTATGGACGTATACGAATCCCTACATTCGTAAGAGGAGGTTTTACCCATCAATCTTACTATCTTGTCAACCTAACTTTTTGACAAGTATGATCAATCGTTGGTTCACTTCGGCTCTGCGAAATAATAGCAGTGACTCTGATGGGGAGGATACTATTATTCACTTCTAAGTGTGCACCATTACACGACACTAAGAAAATTATTTCCGATTATGTGTCTTCCGATGGAAAAGTACACACGCTCTTCAACAATTTTCTATAGTCTTTTCCGATTTAGTGATCCGCAGAACAAGTCCATCCGATAGGGAGGAAGGCACTCAGAGTCGATGTGCAGATATGTTCGCATCACTTATCGGATTGTAATGGAAGTCGTGGGACCCTTAGGGTCCCTCTCCCACTTAGTAATTTAATTCGTGGAATTTTACTAGCACAACTACACAACCAAGCACATAACCAAATATATGAAAAGTACAGAAAATCCTAGATTTTTCAACTTTCATGGCCCTTGGTCTCTAATGCGCCTCCAGTCGTGTCGTCACTTCGTCTACTCCTCCCTTCCTTCTGCGCAAGCTACCTCAAGGGATCTCCGAGCCGAAATGACTAGCTAATTATTTACATCATCGATCCTATACTCCACGAAGGGGTGTACATGAAAACTAGATCGAAAGTAAAATAAAAAGTTCGGCTAAACATGTGCCATATTTAATTACAAAAATTAAATACCTAGCCTCATCAACCCCGAGAATTAATTAATTACAAAAATTTGCATAACCATCACACAACAAATATTTGGCCATGAAGTTGGAATCTCGTGCCTGCAACACAAAGTTAGCCTACACACATCCACGCATCATCTAGCAAAATAAAATGCATGAAAATTCAAAAATTAACCAATCCTAAACACACAAAGCTGGAAACCTCAACTCTGATACCAATTGTTGGGTATGGCTTGGTGGGTTTCCTAAGCTAATACTCGGTCGATCCGAGAGAGCTCTTCATGTCTACGGATTAAAAAAAATTAATCCGAATGGAGACCCGTCCCCTTACGACCGTCTTGTGCCGTATCAAATGATCCAAATCACAACTCGGCCAATTACCAAAATCGACCTTGTGATTTGCTCGACTGTTCGATCGTGGAAAAGGCGACGAGTTGATAGTCGACTTTTGTGTTTATGGTCGGGGTCCAGTTAGTTAATTATTAACTATGATAACTAATCAAAATAATTAACTTTCACACATGAAATGACGAGGTTAGTAAACATAGCACAAAATTGACATAAGGATAATCAAAGGAGCTTAGAAAGGGTTATACCATTCAGATCACCTCGCGGTCATCTACCTTATGTCCCTCCCTTCGCGGACATCGTGTGGGCGATGATCTACCATGAACTGAGATCACCTAAGCCTCCAAAAGCTTCTCCTCCTTGCGCTAGCTGGAAACCCTAGGTTAGGGTTTGCGCCGCCAGCCTTCTTCCTCTTCCACGCGTGTGCCGCCGGCAAGCCAAGCTCGCCGACCACCTGCTCTCCATTCAACAAAGGATGAGGAAGATGAAGGAGACTGAGAGGAAGGAAGAAGAAGGGTTTTCTTCTTCCCAAACCCGCTGCCAAGCACTCAAGCCTTCTCCCTCACCGCGGGCGACCTTGCACCCCTCTTCCACGCTGCCGACTCCTCTCCTCTCTCTGTCCCGCATGCTTTGGCCACCAACCGAGAGGGAGAACGTCTCCCTTCCTTGGTAGCACACGCCGAGAGAGAAGAAGATGAGAATTGAAGAGAAGAGATCTTCTCTTCTTGGTGTGCGCCGGCGCCCTAGGAGAGAGGATGAGAGGGAGAAAAGAGAGAGAGGCCAAGGGATTTTCCAATTGGATTGATCTAGCCTTGGTATCATGATCTCTATGGGTATTTATAGGGCTAAGGTAGGGACCAAGAGGAGGAGTTGGATCTTGGCCCACCAATGGATCTAAACCCGATCCATTAATTAAGATCCATTCCACTATAGGATCTTAATTGAACTTCCTCACCAACCCCCATATTTTCATATGGGCTCCACATATCACGAGTCATCCATCCCCCCATGTTTATGATCTCGAATGCCCGTTAATTAATTTAAATTACTGACAATTCAAATTAATTATCCTCTGAGTCCATGACTAGTACCACTCGACCGTATCATCATGCCGGATCAAATCCACCTGCAGGGTTTAATATGATGAACCTTTCAAGCTCATCAAGGGGGCATCATCAACCTGACTCACCAGGACACGAATTTCATCAATAATCAATAGCACATCATATTATTAATATTATCTCCCAACTTACCGGGCCTATCGATCTAACATAATAGATCTCACCCTTTGGTAAATCAAAGAAATAATATTTAATAATATATGCCCGTTATTATATTGAGATTAAGGGATCATACTCCATAATATAATCTTGAGGTCCTATCCAATTATCGAGTCAGTACAAATTGGATAACCTCGGGTTTTGGTCCTACTCAATGTACTCAAGGCACACTAGTGTAATTCTATGGTCGAGACCAACCACACCTAATTACACCACAACTATTCTGATGGATTGTCCAATTCCATCTCGGTTGTGAGCCTCTTATTTATACTAAGCAAAGAACTGATAACATGATCTTCCGTGTGACACCACACACCATGTTATCTACAATGCAAAGTAATTAGAATTCATGCATGTACTAATATAAACTGGCACCTAGTGTAGTTGTGATTCTCTTTTCAAAACTAAGATGCCCATATAAAGAAATTCATATCTTTCAGTATACACATCTTACAGAGACAATCCTCCTTCCTGGGTCTCGAGAATCCCCGAGGGCGACGTGCCCGGGAAGGGCAGCTGGAGATCCCTCTCGGGACCACCCTGGGAGGTTAGGCCCCGAGAGCACCTCGGGAGCTGTGACACATGAAAACCCGAGCCCTCCTCGGGGGGTGGTGCCCCCGCAATAACCGACCTCAAACACTGACCCCCCTCGGGGTACGGATAAACTCCCCCGTTAGAAAAGGTCTTCACGATCCCTGAATATCGTGACGGGCAGAAGCCGATAACGGCGCAGACTGTTTCAAAGGATATCCCATAACCACCGAAAGAGGAGGGGGACGTGGCTTAAGTACGGGAGACGTAGCGCCGACCAAGGGGCAAGTCTAGCCTGTCGCCATCCGTATAAAAGGTAGTCCAACCCCTCCAGTAAGGGGTTATGATCTCTTATTCTACATACTGTCTTTTCTTTCTCACTACAATTACTCTTCAGACGAACTACTAACTTGAGCGTTGGAATGGACTCCGTCGGACCCCTGCCGGCGAGTCCCCTAACGCTTGTGTTAACTTCACAGGACCACAAGTTCCTCCCCGGCACAATAACTTCCACGCGGGCAGAACCTCGGTGACTGGCCATCGTTGTCGACTCCTTCCGGAACAAATTTGGCGCCATTTGTGGGAAACTAGCAAAGCACCTGAAGGAGCACCGATGGCCGGATCGGAGAGACAATCCCTTACCTTCACAAGAGAGGAACATGACCGCCTAGTGGCTAACACCATCAAGGAAGCTCTGGAGCAGCACCAAGTCGAACAGGCTGCCCCGCAACCAGGGGGTCTGGTGAGGGAGGAGATCCCCAGAGTCTTCGCCTCACATTCCCGAAGGTCCGTCACCCCGGTGGGGCGACAGGATGGAGCAGCCCAGGGCCATCAAATAGAATCCCCTGGAGACATGGAGAAGGCCCACTCGGTGGCCTCGAGCGCTCAGAGGCACGAAAAAGGACCAGGGAAGAGGGATGGAACCAAGACCTCCATAAGGCTCCCTCTACCCCTTTCTCGTCCGAGATTATCGAGGACCCCATGCCAAAGTAGTTCCACGAGCCCGGAATCCCTGAGTATAATGGGAAGATGGATCCGGAGGATCACGTTTGTAAATTCGAGAATGCAGGACTACTGCACCAGTATACTAACGGTGTGATGTGCCTAGTGTTCTTGAACACTTTGTCCGGAGCAGCTCACTGGTGGTTCCAGAGGCTGCCACAAGGTCCTATCAACTCCTTCGCGGAGTTCAAGACAACCTTCCTCCACCATTTCGCGAGTAAGCATTCTTCTATCAAGGTACAATTGGAATGAGAGAAAGCACTCTTCTACTTAAGCCGGTCGCCTCTAGAGCTCCATTCCTTCGTGAAACGCCTTCAAAGTACACAGTGTGCGAAAGCACATCGACAGGGCCCAGGAATCTCTTTCCAACTCCTGAGTACTCCCTTCGAGTCATCAGGGATGGGGATGGACACTTGAGGTAACACATGGGTAGCTCGAGCTCATCCGAACAGCCCCCTCTCTTTTTCGTAAAATTGGAGGTGGTACCGCATGCCAGAGGCAAAAAAAAGAGGGGGGGGGAGTCACTACAATTTCTCTTCGGAGCATGGAAGGATGCAACTCCAGGTCGTAGCAACCGTGATTATCCCCAGGTCGAGAAAAAACATAAGGAAGAATCACCTTAACATAGGTGGGGAACAACAACCAGATGGAAATATTCTCAATGAAAAACCAGTGGCTGCAGCCCCTCCCCTCTTGGTGACGACGTACCCCATAGACACCTTTGTCTGCCCGAAGCTTGAAGGAAACGAGCAGCCGATGGTGTGTGGGGTATATCGACGCAAGCCGACCAGGGGTTTTGTGATTAGCAGGATGAGTCCTCTCCCCCATGTCCCCTAGCAGACCACATAAGGTCTTTTTTGGACTCCTCAGATAACCAGGGAGTCCCATATCCTCCGCGATCTTCAGCGGGACCCCGGACATCATCTCCACCATGCTCCCCGACGAAGGTCACAATACAGAAGCCTATACCTCTCAGGGGTCCCTCAGCCGAGAACACTACAGTATTTCCAGGGGTGGGCATTAGGGAGACTAACGAGGGAGAAAGAAGCAAGCAAGCAAAAAAGATGAAGGAGACGGTGCTCCTTCTCCCCCTATTTATATTGATAACTGCTGCTTCGTGCAGTTAATGCAGGGAGGATGCAATAAAGCCAACAGACGCCGAAGCGTCATCTTTACCAGTGCGCCCATCACCTAAGAACCCACGACTCTTAATGAGTCCAATCAATAAGATCGCGAATAATACGGAGGTGACGGTTCAGAAACCATCCGCGCACTCCAGCTGGAAAGACCGGTGAGGACCTGCCACAAACATAAATGTGGGGCACGAAGATTTGACTTATGAAATTGTCAAACGGGATCCACCACAAGAATCAATCTCGGAGATAATCAACTGTTGGTTAAGTACACGCATAAAGGCAAAAGGCACATCTCGCCAGGGCGCATACACAAGGAATAGGGAAATGATTACACTAAGTCAAAATCATTGAGACAGGACTTGTCCCTCGGGCAAACATTAGGCCCTGTAAACGCTGAGTCTCGGGAGAAGACCTCCACCTAGTCCGGAGGGTGTTTAGAATCATGGGTCAGCGTCAGAAGGCAGGAGCTGCTCCTTCTTCAGCTTGTCGATGTCCCCATGGAAGCCCTGCTGCAGGCGTTGCATTACTTGGTCGGTAATAATAGTACGGAACCCATCCGACTCCAGGATCATTGCCTTGAAACCCATCTCGGCCTCCTTAGAGGCAGAAGCTTTGGTTGCCCGAAGGGTCTAGAGCTCGGCCTCGGCGACCTCATAAGAACGCCTCAGCCAGGCCAACTCGGCAGCCATCTCCGCTTGCTCGGACAGAGCCTCTCTAAGCCTCTCGGAGGTGGCCCGCTCATCCGACCGAGCCTGAATTAGGTCGTCCTCCAGGACAGATGCGCGGTCAGTAGCCATCAGGAGGTCAGACTCCATCTGGCTCGATAACTTCTTCTCTCTCGCCTGGAGCTAATCTTTCTCCTGCATCACCTGGAGAAGGTCCTCGATAGCCGACACGGCCTTCTCGGACGCCAAGCGTTCCCTATGCCAGGAACTCTGAAGAGCCTGCTCCCTGTCCTGCAAGAGCTTCCTCAGGTGCTCAACCTCTTCCCGAAGTGTTCTGATGACGCCTGCCTACATTACTCCTGCCCGATGCTCATGACCAGCTGCAGCTTCGGCCTGTATGGCTCGATGGAGTAAGACCTCCACTTGGGGCCCGGAATATAGGCCCCGGCCAACTACTATGCAATCCTCAGCTGCCTACCATCGCATCGAAAGGTTAGCAGACGGGCAAGAGAATATCCAAAGTAATAGCGATTTGCACCTTCAAGAGCGTCTTCCGAAGACTGGCTAGCGGTCCAGCTGAGGCTCGCATGACTACCCCTTCAAAGGTGCTGGGTATGTGACCTCTCCCCTCAGGTGGCGGGGGACTCGGTCGGAGAGGAAGTCGTTGGACAGCGAAAGCCTCGGGTGGCACGTTGGAGGGGTCGGAGGCGTCCTCTTTAGAACTAGAAGGCCCCTCCGATAAGACCCCCTCGGGTGGAGTCTCCTTTAATTGCACCGGGAGGGGGGGGGCTGGATGCATCGAGGCCTCCAACGCTACATCCATCTTCTCCCGTAGTCAATCCAGTTTCATCCGGTATTGAGTACGCAACATCTCCTTACCCGTGGTAGAGGTGGCTTGGTCGAGGGAGCTGGAAGGGAGCACGGGGATGACTGCCTCCGGAGCGGAGACCTGCGGGGCATGTACAGGAGCTACTCCCTCGGAGGATGGCGTCGCCTCCTCGGGCACCGAGGGAAGAGGAGGGGAACGTGCAGAATGCTGCTTTTTCCATGAAGGGCCCAAGCCCTTGGGCAGCCGCCGCTTCTGCCGACCGAAGGCCCGGGTGGCCGGGGGAGTAACTGAAGGGGGGGGACTCCTCATCCACCCTTTAAGGGCAGACTACTCTCGAAGAGGATCCTCCACTTGATTAGCCTGTTGAGCCGGAGGCCCTTGGCCCCCAACCGATGGGGTTGTAACAGTAACCTCGACCCTCTCGGGAGAAGCGACCCCACGGGGTGAGACAGCAGGCCCCTCAAGGGACTCGGCGGGAGCAGGCGGAGCATCAGAAGTGACCAGAGGAGGGTTCAGGGTCTCCTTGTTGGCCTCCTCCCACTTGATGAGCCGGCTCATCACCTTGGCGTACATGACTTCCTCTGCAGAAGCCAGACAGAGAGAGCATCAGTCAAAACTAATGTGCATGGAAGAAAAAGATGAACATACCTAGGGTGGGGCTGATCCGCATTACATTAGGGCTAAGACCCGCCCGATACATAAGCTCTTCGCTCTGCACCAATCCCAGGCCACTGAACTCCATATCAAAAAGTACCTCCCTAGCATGTTGATACGTTGGGCTACGAAGAAAGCTCTCTAGGAGAGGAGGAGTCGGCAAATCCACTATCCAACACAGAGGACTGAAAGGTAATGACGGCAAACAGATGAAGAAGAATTTCTCCTTCCACCCCTTATGAGAGGAAGGAAATCCTCCTAAAAAAACCTATGGCCTAGATGGGCTGCGAAACTAAAAACCCCTCTTGACTCTATCAAAATGAAGAAGTAATGGAAGAGATGCGGGGTCAGAGGAAGATCGAAAAGTATGAAGATGATATACGCTCCTCCCATCTGGGCGAAGGCATTGGGAGCCATTTGGTGAAAGGGATATCAAAATAAGAAGCTATGTTCGTGAAAAAAGGGGGAATAGGGAAACGGAGCCCTAACTTCGTTTGCCCTAGGAAAAAGGTTAGCATGCCTGTAGGGGGTTCCACGGGCATCATACCCACATTGGGGATGACCATTGCCATCTCGGCCGGGACGCCATAGGCCTCGGTGGCCGCCTGCAAGGTTTCAGGTCTCACTCTCGAGGAAAGGGACTTATACCACTCCGCGCGATATCTTTCCATAATCCCTAAGGAAGAAGACAAGAGAGAAGGAGACAAGTTACTCACGCACAGCAGAAACTCTACAAGGGAGGAAGAGGAAGTACGTCCAGTTGTTGAATTGGAAGTGGAGGCTAACGTCTGTCTTTTCCCTCTCTTATGTAAGATGTGTATACTGAAAGACATGAATTTCTTTATATGAACATCTTCATTTTAAAAGAGAATCACAACTACACTAGGTGCCTATTTACATTAGTACATGCATGAAGTCCAATAACTTTGCATTGTAGATAACATGGTGTGTGGTGTCACACGGAAGATCATGTTATCAGTTTCTTGCTTAGTATAAATAGATGCCCACAACTGAGATGGAATTGGACAACTCATCAGGATGGTTGTAGTGTAATTATATGTGGTTGGTCTTAACCATAGAATTACACTAGTGTGTTTTGAGTACATTGAGCAGGACCAAAATCTGAGGTTATCCAATTTGTACTGACTCGATAATTGGATAAGACCTCAGATTTTATTATGGAGTACGTTCCCTTAATCCCGATATAATAATAGGCATATATTATTAATTATTATTTCTTTGATTTACCAATGGGCGAGACCTATTCTGTTAAATCGATAAACCCGATAAGTTGGGAGATAATATTAATAATATGATGTGCTGTTGATTATTGACAGAATCCGTGTCCTGGTGAGTCGGGTTGATGATGCCCCTTGATGAGTTCGAAAGGTTCATCATGCTAAACCCTCCAGGTGGATTTGATCCGCCATGATGATAAGGTCGAGTGGTACTAGTCAAGGATCCAAAGCTTAATTAATTTCAATTGTCAGTAATTTAAATTAATTAATGGGCATTCGAGATCTTAAATACGGGGGGATGGACGACTCGTAATATGTGGAACCCATATGAAAATATGGGGGTTGGTGAGGAAGTTCAATTAAGATCCTTTAGTGGAATGGATCTTAATTAATGGATCGGCTTTTGATCCATTGGTGGGCCAAGATCCAACTCCTCCTCTTGGTCCCTACCTTAGCCCTATATATACCCAAGGAGATCATGAAACCAAGGATTGATCCAAGAGTTGATACCCAAGGCCTCTCCTTTCCTCTCCTTCCCTCCTTCTCTCTCCTAGGTCAAGGCCAGCGCAAGAACAAGAGGGAGTTCCATCCCTCTATTCTTCTTCCTCCTTCTCCATCTCCTGTCCGAGGCTAACATAGACAAGGAAGAGGTGTCCACTTCCTTTTGTGGTGCTCGGCGGTGAAGGAAACAGGGCTGGTGGCCGGTGGTGAGTGGCGGCACCGCAAGGCTGAAGGAAGAGGGAGTTTCGGCCAGGTTTGGGTGGAAGAAAAGTCTAGTTTTCTTCTTCATCCTCTTCTACATCTTCCTGCCTTGGACTTCTTTGTGGCCGGTGAGAGTTTGGTGGCTCAAGGTGGTCGGCGACGCAAGAAGATAGGGAGGGTGGCTGAGGGTTCCAAACCCTAGAGCTAGGGTTTTTGTTGGAGTGAAGAGATGATCTTTTGGAGTGCCTCGGTGATCTTGGTTCGCTGTAGATCATCGCCCACACGACGTCCATGAAGGGAGGGACATAAGGTAGAAGAGCATGAGGTGATCGGGAAGGTATATCTCTTCCCCAAGCTCCTTGATTATCCTTATGTCTATTGTGTGCTATGTTTGCTAACTTCGTTATTTCATGTTAGTTAGTTCATTATTTTATTTTGTATCATGATGAATAATTTATTAACTGGACCCCGACCATAAACACAAAAGCTGGCGATCCACTCGTCGCCTTTTCCGCGATCTAATGGTCTAGCAAATAACAAGGCCAATTTTTGTAATTGACCGAGTTGTAATTTGGATCGTTCGATACAGCACAAGATGGTCATTGGGAGACGGGTCTCCATTCAGATTAATTTTTAATCCGTAGACATGGAGAGGTCTCTCGGAACGACCAAGCATTCGCTTAGGAAACCCGCCAAGCCATACCCAATAACTGGTATCAAAGCTGAGGTTTCCGTCTTTTGTGTGTTTAGGATTGGTTAATTTTTGCATTTTCATACATTTTATTTGCTGGATGATGCGTGGATGTGCGTAGGCTAACTTTGTGTTGCAGGCACGAGATTCCAACTTGTCATGGCTAAATAATGGTTGTATGAATGGTTGTGTAAATTTAATGTAATTAATTAATCCTCGGGGTTGACGAGGCTAGGTATTTAATTTTTGTAATTAAATACGGCACCATGTTTAGCCGAGTTATTTACTTTACTTTTGATATAGTTTTCATGTACACTCCCTTGTGGAGTTTAGGATTGATGATGTAAATAAGTAGCTAGTCATTTCAGCTCAGAGAACCCTCAAGGTAGCTTGCGCATAAGGAAGGGAGGAGCGGACGAAGTGATGACACGACTGGAGGCGCATTAGAGACCAAGGGCCATGAAAGTTGAAAAATCTAGGATTTTCTGTATTTTTCATATATTGGTTATGTGCTTGGTTGTGTGGTTGTGCTAGCAAAATTCCTCGACATAAATTACTACGTGGGAGAGGGACCCTAAGGATCCCACGACCTCCATTGCAATCTAATATGTGGTGCGAACAAGCCCGCGCGTTGGCTCTGAGTGCCTTCCTCCATAACGGATAGGCTTGTTCTGCAGATCACAAGATCAGAAAAGATTATAGAAAATTATTGAAGAGCGTGTGTACTTCCCCAACAGAAGACACATAATCCTAAATAATTCTCTTAGTGTCATGCAATGGTAAACACTTAGATACAATTATTAGTATCCTCCACAACAGAGTCACTGCTAATAATTTGTAGGGCCGAAGTTGACCAACTATTAGTCTTACTTGTCAAAAAGTTAGGTTGACAAGATAGTAAGATTAATGGGTAAAACCTTCTCGAACGAATGTAGAGTTTGTATACGTCGACACTAACGTGTCATGCAAATTCTCGGTATTTGAAATGTTGGTTGATTTTGAAAATTTATTGTTTTGAGGAATCAATTTATTTTCGATTTCTAAAGTAGTGTATGTTGTGATTCTTAGGATTTTCATAATGTCCTTTAACCCACTAGCAACAATTCTTAAGGAAAATAAACTTACTGGCCCAGACTACATACACTGGAAGAGGAACCTTGACATTGTCCTCACTGCTGAGGAGTACAAATTTATACTGTTCGAGGAATGTCCGGAAAGGCCTAGAGAAGACTTTGGTGAAGAGATGAGGGAGCATTACAAGAAGTGGGTCAAGGTAGGTGAGATGGCGCGGTGCTACATTCTGGCATCCATGTCGAATGTGCTGCAACATTAGCATCAGGCCATGCCCACTGCTAGTGACATGATGCTGAACCTCAAGGATCTCTTCGGGCACCAAGGTTGAGCTGCTAGGTAGTCCGCGATGAAGAGTTTGATGATGACGACTATGGCCGAAGGGACACCCGTGAGGGATCATATCCTAAAGATGATGGCTCACCTCAATGAGATTCAGGTACTGGGAGCACAGATCGACGGGGAATCTCAGGTCGATGTTATACTCCAGTCTCTGCCTAGGAGTTTTGAGCAGTTTAAGCTCAACTACAATATGAACAAACGTGATTATACGTTGGGTGAACTGCTAGGAGAACTCCAGGCGGCAGAGGGCCTCTTTCGTCAGAACTCACAGGCCTTAGTGACTTAAAGGGTTTCTTCTTCTGTGCCAAAAGACAGGAAGAAGAAGAAACAAGGTAGGTTCAAGAAGGAAGCAACATCGCAGGGACCCCGAACTAGCGTGAAGAAGTCGAAAGGCAAGTGCTTCACGTGCAAGCAAACTGGGCACCGGAAGGCGGGCTATCCCCGTCGTCAAGGCAAAAGTATTTCTTCATACTTAGTCGTTGAAACATGTTTAGCGGTGCTATCTACCAGTACCTGGTGGGTAGATACGTGAGCCACTGACCATGTCTGCAATACTCTGCAGGGGTTCCAGGAAACCCGACGGCTGGCTGAGAGAGAAATCGTGGTCTACATGGGCGATGCTACGGAAGTGGCAGCAGTTGCAGTGGGAGTTTTTTATTTATCTTTTGAGAGAAATAAATTGTAGTTTTGAGAGATTGCCTTTATGTACCCTCGTTTAGAAAGAATTTAATTTCAGTTTCTAGGTTGATAAAGGATGGATATTCTGTTGCTTTTGATAACAAAGTTGTTATAAAAAGAAATAGAGAAATTATTTGTTCGGGTACTATGGTTGGCAATCTATACACTCTAGAACCAATAACTCCCACGATGCAAACTGAGGTTAATAGCTCATCATCCAACTTGAATAAGAGAAAGGAACATTCTAAGATGAATCAGACTTATCTTTGGCACCTTGGGCTTGATCATATTAACCTTAGTAGGGTTCAATAGCCGATGGGCCCTTGGGTTCATTGGTGGAGGAAGACTTCCTGACCTGTGAGTCTTGCTTGGAAGGTAAGATGACCAAGACGCCTTTCAAGGCCAAGGGGTATAGGGCCAAAGATGTGCTAGAACTGATTCATTCTGATTTGTGTGGTCCTATGTCAATCCAGGCTAGAGGCAGCTTTGAATACTTCGTTACATTCATTGACGATTATTCAAGGTATGGATACATTTACCTGATGCGCCGCAAGTCTGAATGGTTTGATAAGTTCAAAGAATTCAATGCTGATGTGGAGAAGCATCAAGGTAAAGGTATCAAGACACTACGTTCAGATCGTGATGGAGAGTATCTCTTTGGAGAGTTTAGGACATACTTATCAGAAGCTGGGATCCAGTCCTATCTAACTGCACCCGGTACGCCCCAACAGAACGGAGTTGCAGAAAGAAGGAATATGACTCTTATGGAAATGGTTAGGTCAATGATGAGCTATATTCTGATTTACCTGATTCGTTCTGGGGATATGCTCTAGATACAACTGCGTATATTCTGAACATGGTACCATCTAAGTCAGTCCCTTCTACCCCCATAGAATTGTGGACTGGGTGAAAGCCTAGTCTAGGACATTTTCGGATTTGGGGTAGTCCAGCACATGTGCTGAAGGGAGATACTGATAAGTTGGAATCTCGGACGGAAGTACGTTTGTTTGTTGGCTATCCTAAGGGAACGAAAGGCGGTCTGTTCTATAGTTCTAAGGATCAAAAGGTAATCGTTAGCACGAATGTCAGATTCTTAGAAGAAGACTATGTGATGAACCATAAGCCCAAGAGTAGACTAGTGCTTGAAGAGTTAAGTGGGGACGTTCCGACTTTAGGACCAATTGTACAAGAGGACACACCATAAGTTACTGCACCGCGTGCCACTGAAGATACACAGGTGGTACCTCGTCACAGTGGGAGGGTTGTCAGACAGCCTGAAAGGTTCATGTTTTTGGGAGAGACTTCGGACTTGGTCTCTGGTAAACATGAACTGGATCCCTGGATCTATGACAAGGCCCTCCAAGATAAGGATGCAGATTCTTGGCAAAGAGCAATGAACTCTGAGATAGAATCCATGGATTCTAATCATGTCTGGGAGCTAGTAGAACCACCCAATGGTGTAAAAGCCATAGGATGCAAGTGGATCTATCTACAAGAGAAAGAGAGGAACAGACGGGAAGGTTGAGACATTCAATGCTAGGCTTGTTGCGAAAGGGTACACTCAGAAAGAGGGCATCAATTATGAGGAGACCTTTTCGCCGGTAGCCATGCTTAAGTCTATCCGGATTCTCTTATCTATTGCAGCTCATATGGACTATGAGGTATAGAAGATGGACGTCAAGATAACTTTCCTTAACGGAAGTCTTGAGGAGACCATCTACATGCAGCAACCAGAAGGGTTCATTCCAATGGGCAAAGAGCATCTAATGTGCAAGCTTAATCAATCCATTTATGGATTGAAGCAAGCTTCGAGATCTTGGAACATCCGCTTTGATGAAGTAATCCAGTCATATAGATTTTACTCAAAGCCTAGATGAGTCATGTGTATACAAAAGATGTGATGGAAACATAGTGGTGTTTCTTGTACTTTACGTAGATGACATTTTGTTAATTGGCAACAATGTCAAAGTGTTATCAGATGTAAGGGTTTGGCTATCAAATCAGTTTGATATGAAGGACTTGGGAGAAGCGGGACACATCCTTGGGATCAAGGTCATAAGGGATCGCCAGAAAAGGATGTTGTGTTTATCCCAAGCTTCATTTGTTGACACTGTCTTGTCTCATTTTAGCATGGAAAACTCCAAGAAGGATTTTCTATCCTTCAGGCATGGAGTTCCTCTATCCAAGGAGATGTGTCCGAAATCATCAAAGGAGATAGAGGAAATGAAGGTGGTTCCTTATGCTTCGGCAGTAGGAAGCCTCATGTATGCTATGTTGTGCACGAGACCTGATATCTATTTTGCCATGGGCATGGTTAGTAAATATCAGAGTAACCCTAGACAGGGACATTGGACTGCGGTAAAGCATATATTGAAATACCTAAGACAGACTAGAGATTATATGCTGGTTTACCGAGCAGACCAATTAGTCCTAGTGGGTTATACGGACTCAGATTTCCAGTCAGATAGGGACAAGAGTAAGTCTACCTCGGTGTTTGTGTTTACTTTAGGATGTGGAGCCATTGTTTGGAGGAGTGTCAGGTAGAAATGCGTGGCGGACTCCACCATGGAAGCTGAATATATGGAAGCCATAGAGGCAGCCAAGGAAGTTGTATGGCTCAGGAACTTTATCATGGACTTGGATGTGATTCTTGGTTTGCCCAGATCTATCACAATCTTTTGTGATAACAGTGGTGCAGTACCACCTGATATGAGAAATCGTAAAGCGAGGAGAAGTGGCTGTCGCCAAGATTCCATCAGAGGACAACCTGGCAGATCCTTTCACGAAAGCTCTTCCAGCTAGAGCATTTGATAGGCATGTGGAGGATATGGGAGTCAGATGTGTTGAGGCAATCGGCCCAAGAATGATCGGGAAGATCATTGTTTTGATGTGTGTGCCAATAAGTTTAAGGTTAGGGTTGTTGGAAACTGGATGGCTAGAGAGGGGGCGGGGTGAATATAGCCAAACACTTGAAACTTTCGGCACTTATGAAATTTCTGCACTCAACCTTATCAGTAGCACAGCGGAAGAAACGAATGGAAACAAAGTAGTGCCGAAACCAAAAATAGAAAACGAATGCAAGCAGACACAACTAGCAAGAACGCTAACAAGGAGGGTTTACAAGGTTCGGGGATAACTTGCCCCTACTCCTTGGCGTGCCCTTAAGGTGGGCGATCCCTTGATCATCAGCAGATCAAGCCCCGGTGTTCACCGGATATAAAGCAACCTCCTTCTCGGTGGAGAAACCTCTCCACAGCGTTTCAAACAAGGATATAGATTTAAGCTTAATGAAACATAGAGAATACTCTTACTCAGCACTTAGCAAGGACAAGAACACAACAAGCTTATCCCGAGCTCCACCCAGCGACGATCTCACGCAAGGACTCCCTCCTTCGTGTCTTCTCACTGTTGGACTCCAAGCTCCTTGTTCCTTCCTCCCAGCACTCACGTAAGAGTTGGTTGCTCTAAGAATGCAATCGCTTGCTCAAGGTGATGACAACTTCAGAAACACAACAAGCGAGTTGTGGAGAAACACAAGGCGCGGCAAGAAACCAGTATTCGAACTCTGCTTCCACGAAGCCTTCTTCCACCCTTTTTGTTTCTCCACTCAGCATCAGGTAACAGTCTCCTGCAGCCTCCAGTTGCTTCCCTGCCAACGCCAGCTACCACTGAACTCTCCCTGGACTTTCTGAGCTCCCCTCAGCCAAGCTCCAGTCAGCAGCTCAGTCTGCAGCTCCAGCCATTGCAACCTGAAATGGAGAATGGACAAACCTGGTCCAAGGAAAGCCTCCATTGACTTCTCCTTGAGTGTTTGAATCCTCCCCTGTCACCTTCAGCTTAATCAGAGTGTTAGAGCAGCATATCACACAGTAAATCAAGTATCAGATGTAAGCAGCAGAGAATCGGATATGGTCAGGCGTGATCAGAGCGTCTGACAGTGCAATTTGAATTAAAGTGATCGGTCACCGGACCGATCAGAGAGCCTCCTGATCGGTCACCAGACCGATCAGGCGGGGTCCAGACCGATTAGGCTCCATCCTGATCGATCCCCAACGCTCAATCAGAAATCGTAATTTTTTTGAGATTCTCCTGGACCGATCACCAGACCGATCCCAGGTTGTGGATCGATCACCGGACCGATCCACCTCTAATTTAGGCGATGTCTGAGTTTCGTAGTTCAAACCTCATGATCGGTCACCTGACCGATCAGAGTGTCTTCTGATCGGTCACCAGACCGATCAGATCATGACCAGACCAATCAGGCACCGTCCTGATTGATCTTAGTGAGGAACCCGCGAAGCTGGATCGTTCTCCAGAACGATCTGCACAGTGATCATAATCGGTCACCAGACCGATCAGGAGCAGTTCATCAAGGGAACTCAACCTCACTGTTCGCTCCCTGATCGGTCACCAGACCGATCAGGAGCCAGTCAGTGGGTGAAACGCATACTCCCTGATCGGTCACCAGACCGATCAGTCATCGCTGGATCGGTCACCAGACCGATCCACGAAGGAGCACCGTGCCAACTCCCTGATCGGTCACCAGACTGATCCAGGGGCTCTAACCCAGCCCTCCAAGCTAGGGTTTCATCTACCTTAGCCCTCCAAGCTAAGGATTTCTCACCTAATCCTCCAAGTTGGGAATTTGCACCTAACCCTCTAAGTTAGGACTTTTCACCTAGCCCTCCAAGCTAGGACTTTTCACCCAACTCTTCCGGATTAGGACTTTCCAAACCTAGCCCTCCAAGATAGGACCTGACCCTCCAAGCCAGGACTTTTTCACCTAATTCTCCAAGATTGGAATTTGCACCTAACCCTCCAAGTTAGGACTTTTCACCTAGCCCTCCAAGCTAGGACTTTTCACCCACCTCTTCCGAATTAGGACTTTTCACACACCTAGCCCTCCAAGCTAGAATTTTCAACACCTAACCCTCTAGGTTAGGATTTTCCATACCATGCCTGATCCCCGACCAGGACTTAATCATAATCATCATAATCATAATCCACCTAAACTAAAATCGATGTCAACACCAAAATAACAATCAGGGCCAGACTACATCAACAAGGGTGTTATGTTGTATTTGATATATGTGTGATTGAGTTTGCAGGACTTGGAGAATCACACATGGAGAACATATCCAAGGGACGAGAGCCAAGGGAGGAGGACTCCAAGGGCAAGCCGGGAAATGGACATCAAGGGCACACGTGAAGTGTGGCATGGAGGCAAGCCAAGGAAGGCTTGTGTGCGCATCCGAGGGACGAGAGCCAGAGGAAGATGACTTCAAGGGGCGAGCCAAGGGAGTGAACCTGAAGGCAAACGTGAAGGAGAATGTGAAGAGTGGCTGTAAGTGAGTGGGCAGTCGACTGGCCAGAGGGTAGTAGACTGCCAAAACTCACAGAAGGTTTTCAGCCTTCTACCAGTCAACTGGCCCAGAGGCAGTCGACTGGTGACCCCCCAAAACTAGCCGTTGGCTAGCAATTAATACTAGGCCAGTCGACTGGTGCGGGGCTGGACAACCTGCGAGGTTGTCCTGCTCTCTTATAAAAAGAGGACTTTTCCACACGTGAATGGTACGGTTTCGTACTGTAACGAAGTGTTGTTCGTGCATAAAGTCTTCGTACCTTCCTCTCTCTCTAATCATTGCATTCTGTAAAGAGGAAGACAACGCTTTTGTAAAGGTTTCTCCACCTGAAGGAGACTTTTGATAGTGGAGGTGGAGTACGCGCGTGGATCCTTGGATTAGTCACCCATTCGGGTGGATACCAAGTAAAACACTTTGAGTTAGCATTGCTTTTTGCTTTCATATATTTTTGTTTGTATTCCGCTAACAATTTTGTAGAGAAAACAACGAAAAGTGCTATTCATCCCCTAGCAACGCTCTTCGATCTATCAATTGGTATCAGAGCTGGTTCATTTCGGAAGAACTCACCGTCGACCGGAGCAAAGTGAAATGGCGTTTCAAGAGGGATACAACACTGCACGACCCCCCTTCTTCGACGGGAACGACTTTGCGTACTGGAAAGGTAGAATGCAATACTATCTTATGAACGACATTGAAAATTGTATTAGTATTGTATATGGATTCGATGCACCCATTGACGAAAGAGGAGATCCAACACCAATGAGATCTTGGTCGAAGGATGTCATGAAGAGGGCACAGTCAAATGCCAAGGCCACCACCACACTTCATTGCGGGCTCTCAAAGGAGAAACTCAATAAAGTGGGGTCATTCAAGAGCGCCAAAGAGTTGTGGGACAAATTGGTTGAACTGAATGAAAGGTCCAACGAGTCCAGAAGAGCAAAGAAGGACTTGCTCGTTGCCCAACTCCAATCCCTGTCCATGAAGAGCAACGAAACTGTCAGCCAGCTGCATGGAAGGGTGAAGGAGATCATCAACGAACTCCATGTGATTGGAGAAAAGATCGAAAATCGAGATCTCGTCAGGTACGTCCTATAGTCTTTCCCAAGAACAACCTTGTGGGCATTAATGGTTGATGCCTACAAAGTATCAAGCGATTTGTCAATAGTAAAATTAGATGATCTATTTTGTGAATTTGAACTACACGAGCAAGCTAATGTTTCGACCAAAGAGAAAGGTATAACTTTTATTGCAGAAAAGGAGAAGAAGAAGAGAAAGGGGAAGAAGAAGGTGGTCTACTCCTCCTCATCCGACTCAGAGGAGTCCAGTGCCT
>JAGFNQ010003493.1:0-19227 GCA_024364735.1 Boesenbergia rotunda
AACTACTCAGAGTGGGACACTGCCCTCAAACGCAAGATTGAAGCTGACGCCAAAGCAACTCAGACTCTTCAATGCGGACTGACAAAAGAGGAGCTGAACCGCGTAGGCCCCTTCAACAGTGCAAAGGAGCTATGGGCTAAACTGATCGAGCTCCACGAAGGAACTTCAGATACGAGGATCAGCAAATGGGACCTGCTACTGAACAAGCTCTTCACCATCAAAATGGCAGATAACGAGACAGCAGCCCAGCTCCATGCCAGAATCCAGGAATTGATGAACGGTCTTCACGCAATAGGTCACCAGGTTCAAAACCGTGATCTTATAAGGTATGCCCTAAACGCGTTCCCTAGGACCACCTTGTGGGCATCTATGGTAAATGCATACAAGGTCTCTAGAGATCTTTCAAAAATTAAGTTAGATGAGTTATTCTCTGAACTTGAACTGCATGAACAAACTAACTGCAATTTGGCCGAGAAAAGTATAGCTTTCTTTGCAGGGAAAACAGGAAGAATGACTAAGAAGAAAACTCAAGTTGAACCCGAGTCTACCTCAGATTCAGAAACAGAAGATCAAGAAGAAGATCAATCTGAACTGGTCCGGCTAGCTCGAAGCTACTACAAAAAGTTGAAGAACCAAACCAACACACGGAGAACAAGCCGAAGAAAGGATGAACCAGCTGAACCAGCAACTGACAAACACAAGCCCAACGTAACCTGCTACGAATGCAAGAAGAAGGGTCACTACAAGACTGAGTGTCCAAGTCTAAAGGAGTCCAAAAAGACCAGAAAGAAGAAGGCACTCCAAGCAACCTGGGACGAGTCTTCCTCAGAAGAAGAAGAAGAAGCACCCCAGTCCAATCTTCTAGCCCTGACCGCTTCGGATCAAATCGAGACTGACTCAGACTCAGACCGGGACGACGGCAAGCTGACATTCTCCGACGACGGCGAAATAAGAGTAACGGGTTTTTCGAAATTACAATTGAATTCGCTTATTTCCTATCTATCCCGAGATTTGGCGAAAGACAAACTCCGAATCGAGTCCCTCCGACAGGAAGTAAAACTCCTGAAAGAGGGAGCTGATTCTAAATCCTTAACTGAGAAACTTCAGGAAGGAACCCCTGATCAAGTTGAAAAACTTGAATCAGAGAATTCCTCCCTGAAAACTCAAGTTAAGGACTTAAGAACAGCTTTAGAACGATTCACTTCTGGTTCCAAGAATCTTGATCTGATTCTGGGAAAACAGAAGTCTGTTCTAAACCGATCCGGACTTGGCTATAGAACCAAATCTCGGCAAAGATCTTACTTTGCTGTACTGAACCAGTCAAGACCTAAGGTTCAGGCATGGGTGCCAAAACTGTGCCTGACTAAACGAACTGGTTCAAATCAATTTTGGATCCCCAAGGACAAGATTCACATCTTGCCTAACCCATACAGAGGCTTTAGTCTAGGGGGAGCCAAAATCAAAATAATTTTTATACTTAGATAATTTTTTAATTGATTGATTGTTTGTTTATTTAAATTTCTGTAAGTTGCCATGCTTAAAATTAGGAATGGTTAGACTTAAGGACAAGATTACTTG
This sequence comes from Boesenbergia rotunda, assembly GCA_024364735.1. Taxonomy (NCBI): domain Eukaryota; kingdom Viridiplantae; phylum Streptophyta; class Magnoliopsida; order Zingiberales; family Zingiberaceae; genus Boesenbergia; species Boesenbergia rotunda. The sequence goes on from JAGFNQ010003493.1 coordinate 1,579, forward strand.
AAATTTGAAAACCTAGTATTGGGAGGAGGTGAGATGATAGTACGTTGGGGAAACCAACTCTAATAAGATCAAGTCTACTTGGTCTCTTTAGACTGGTGAAACCAGCCGAAGCTACCGATCCAAGACCCAAGCTAGTTAGACCAGAAAATGACCTAATTTAATTTGAAAATGAAATTTCATTAAAAGGCTTTGTCTAGGAAAGGGTGGATGATCCCATAAGGCTACGGCCAAAGAAGGCCTTGTGCCTCGCCAAGACCTGGAAGCCAATTTCTGAAATTCAAATTCAAATTATCTTTTGTCAAATTTGAATCTAACTCAAACTTCAAATAATTATAGATTCGAATCTGTTTTCAAAATTTCTACTTCTTAAACTTATTTCTTTTTCAAAAATCACTTAATCTATTTTTCAAAATTTCTAAACTTATTTGTTTTCAAATCTGTTTTCAAAACTAAAATAACATTTTCAAAATAAATTAAAATTCATTTTCAAAATTAATTTTTACCCTCAAACCTGTCTCACAAAAACCTTAAGGTTAACGTGTTTGAAAACCCTAGATTCAATGAGACAAGAAAATTAAGCTCAAACCACCTTGCTTGCGCCTTTATAATCATGGTCAAACTGTGGTTAACATAGTCAAACTATGATTAACATAGTCAAACATGGTCAAACACAGTCAAACGAAGTCAAACAGTCAAACCTGGTCAAAACATTCAAAAGACTGCTACCTAGGGCGCCCTGACCGTCCCGGGCGCCCCCGACAACACTGACAACATACCAGACCCAGTCAAAGCAGCCAAAGCTGTATTGACTGAATTGTCAAGGGCGCCCGTGACCTGTCGGGCGCCCCTATGCACTTCTGTCCCTCACGCTGATTAAAGCAGCCAAAAGGCTGCATTCAACTACTTTGACCAGGGCGCCCGTGACCTGTCGGGCGCCCCTATCGACAAACCTGTCATCCACGCCAGTCAAAGCAGCAAAAGCTGCAGTTGACCTTCCTTGATCAGGGCGCCTGTGACCTCTCGGGCGCCCACAGAACTTTTTCACTGCCCTAGGCAGCCCGTGACCTGTTGAGGGCGCCCGGAACCTCCCGGGCGCCCCCCATAAAACCCCTATAAAAGGGACCCGAGGTTCCTTCTCCTCCCACACCACATCTCACACTTCTTCTTCCCCTTGCCTCATTCTTGTGGATCAAGTGAACCCTAAAGCTTCCCTTGCCTCAACCATGCCTCCAAGGTATGAAATTTACTTTGGGTACTTAATTTTTGTTATTTTTTTCCCTTAATTGCAAATTCTATGTCAACCATGCCTCCAAGGTATGAAATTTACTTTGGGTACTTAATTTTTGTTATTTTTTGTAACGACCCGGCCCATTTGGCGGTCTCGACCGTCGACCGTGCCGTTACCAATACTAGGTCTTCCCACTCCTGGGCGTGGATTTTTGCCTTCCCAGGATTCGAACTCTAGACCCAGGCTTAAATCTAGTTCTTTATGAATCCTGAATACCAATTGAGCTATAACTCAATTGGTATTCAGGATTCATAAAGAACTAGATTTAAGCCTGGGTCTAGAGTTCGAATCCTGGGAAGGCAAAAATCCACGCCCAGGAGTGGGAAGACCTAGTATTGGTAACGGCACGGTCGACGGTCGAGACCGCCAAATGGGCCGGGTCGTTACAATAAAAAGGTGCCTTTTTATTGTAACGACCCGGCCCATCTACCGACCTATTTACCGGCCCATTTACCGGTCCTCACGACCGTCGTACCGTCGTACCGTCGACCATCGACCGTGCCGTTACTCATACTAGGTCTTCCCACCCCTGGGTGTGGATTTTTGCCTTCCCAGGATTCGAACCCTAGACCCAGGCTTAAATCTAGTTCTTTATGAATCCTGAATACCAATTGAGTTATAGCTCAATTGGTATTCAGGATTCACAAAGAACTAGATTTAAGCCTGGGTCTAGAGTTCGAATCCTGGGAAGGCAAAAATCCACGCCCAGGAGTGGGAAGACCTAGTATTGGTAACGGCACGGTCGACGGTCGACGGTCGAGACCGCCAAATGGGCCGCCAAATGGGCCGGGTCGTTACATTTTTTCCCTTAATTGCAAATTCTATGTCAATCATGCCTCTTCCTATAATCTAAGTTCTTATTCTCAATTTGCTTACTTTCTTCTCAACTAGAAAACGCCAAGCAGTTCAGTCGAACCCCGGTAACGAGCCCAGTCCCAACCTTAGGTCGAACCCCGGTAACGAGCCCAGTCCCGACCCTAGGTTTCCAAACCTAGAACTTTGTAACAAATTCGCTCGAACCACCTACGTTCCGATTAAGACAAGTTACCTTAACCGTCATTTCTTTTCCCAATCCTGTCCAGTCGCAATGTCCGCAATTAACTTCTATCAACTGGATAACCTCGTATTCTGCACACATTCGATCAACAACACCCTATGTGCAGAATTCTATAACAACATAATTAGGCAAGACCACTTGAGCTTCGTCACTACCGTTCAAGGAATGCCCTTGAACATCACTCCTACCCTACTGAACCGATTTCTGGGACTCCGACCATCTCAGTCCATCTTCTGTTGCTACCCTCCAAGGAACCTTCCTTTCGATGCCCCCTACTCTCATATTGACCTGAACACCTTATACAACTATTTCTTTGGGGAAGCCATGGACCCTGCAGGAGGGCAGTTCCACTCCACTCGACTCCCGATTCAGGACTACGCTCTCTATAGAGTGATTGTCCGTTGCATCCTTCCTCTGTCCACCAGGGACATAGCCACCATGAGACCCTTTCACACCTTTCTCCTCTATGCCCTTATCCACCATCTGGACATAGATATAGGCCTTCACATCTTTCACTGTATCCTACATGCCTCTAGTGTGTCCACTGAGGGACGAGTCCGCACCCCCTTCTGCCATGTCATCACCTGGATCCTCCACCATCACGGCCGAAACATCACTGACGGCGAGATTACCACGATGACCGACTTCGACGAGATAGGATATAGGAACTTTTCCTTAGCCGGTATAGATGTCTCGGGCACCGGGGTTCTGACTTGGAGACGCCGACCAGCCGCACAGGACATTGCAGACGAGGAGGTCGACGTTGCCGACTTAGCAGCAGAGTTAGCTCAGCCCGATCCTCCGACACTCTACGAGCGAGTATCCCTCCTCGAGACACAGGTTCAGTCACTCCGGGAGGAATCGGAGGCTTACCACCTTGAGCAGTTGGAAACTAATCAGGGCTACTATACCGAGTATATGAGCGCGTTTGCAGCAGAGAGGGACGAAAGAAACGCCCAGTATGAGGAGATGATGACCATGCTTAGATCCTGGCATCCAGGCTCCCCTGATCAGCCTGGTCCCTCTTCCTAGATGACTTGGACGTGTACCTGTTTGACTATCCCTACTGAGTAGGGTTGACTTCTGTGGACTTGTACTAGACTTCTGTTTGACTTATGCTTATCCTAGCTTGGCTTGTTTATTTCTGAATTGATTAAGTTAGGATTATGCTTAGTAGAATAGAATCATTCTTTTTGGTTTCTGCTTTAATTAAAAATGTCTTAATTGATTTTAAAATGTTTTCATTGTTAAAAATGTTTTACTTTGATTTTAAAATTTTTTTACTTAGTTTTATTTCAAAAACTACCCCCTTCAAAACTAGGGTTTTCTTCGAAATGGACTTAGCCTAGGCTCTAACCCTAGAACTGCATGCACCTATAGATCTAGAAGCCAGCATCTCACAAGCACCTTAGGTACTTTGATTGATAACCTAGAAAGGGTTGAGATGCTTAGGTCTTTGCCTTAACTCAAGATGCTTTAAGTCAGTACAACTGCAGCAGTTGGGGCACTAAATATAAACTGAACAGCAATCAAGTTAAGTATCAAGATTAGAAAATCTAACTTGAACAAAAACACTTAACTTGACTAACCCTAGCAAAAGCTACTGTTTATAACAGTTAGTAAGTAGCTAAATGGGTTAGACAGGTCCCTAAAAGATTTAACCAGACTTAGGTGCTAGCTCGATTCAGTACAGCAAATGCTTTATTTAATTATTGCAAATATCTTTTTGTGCATTTTTTTTGATATATGTCAAAGGGGGAGAGTTGGAAAGGAAACAGGGAACAAAAATGTTTTTCCAAAATTTCTAACTCTGAAAGCTTAATTTATTTTCTTTTTGCTCTGAATTGCTATTAATTTTTGCTTAAAATATTCTGTGAAAAGCTTTTTCTAATGTCTAAATTTTTTCTAATCCTGAAAAGTTTTCTAAGTCTGAAAAAGTTTTCCAAGTCTCGAATTTTTCTAAGTATGACTTTTTAAAGCCTGAATTTTTTTTGTGCTTAAAAACAAGAGTTTTCAAAAACTGAAAAAGTCTAAGTTTAAAAAAGTTTTCCTAAACTCAAAATTTGAAAACTTCCTTAAACTTAGAACATTTTTTTTGAAAAACTCAGCCAATACTTAAAAAGTCTTTCTATAATAAAAAGTATTTAAACTAAAACCACCTACTTTTGAAAAACCTAGGGGGAGATTACTTCCAGGGGAGGGAATCTAACTTAGGATTTCAATTTCAGCATTTTTTTCCTTAACCTTTTGAACTAGGTTGCCATATATCAAAAAGGGGGAGATTGTTGGTGCAGATTGCACCCAAGTCAAACCTGTGTTTTGATATTGGCAAAAGGGTTCAAAAGTTAAGGGTTAATTGGTGTCTAACAAGTTTCTTGAGTGTACAGGAAAAGCCCTAGCGAAGGAATGCTAGGCACTGGTGAAGGACTGCCAGAATGGACAAAGCCCTAGCGAAGGAATGCTAGGCACTGGTGAAGGAATGCCAGAATGGACAAAGCCCTAGCGAAGGAATGCTAGGCACTGGCGAAGGACTGCCAGAATGGACAAAGCCCTAGTGAAGGAATGCTAGGCACTAGCGAAGGACTGCCAGAAGTAAAGACCTAGCGAAGGGCTGCTAGGCACCAAGCGAAGGGCAGCTTGGCAACTTAAGACCTGGCGAAGGACTGCCGGGCAAAAGTCCAATTGGAGGAGCCGGTTGGCACCAGGTAAATTCTCCCGAGAGGAGTAGGTGAGGACGCGTTCCCCTTGAGGGAACATTAGGCGTCGGTTCGACCTAGGGCTCCATTTTGGAGACCAAAGTCAGAACCAAGACATCTGAGGCTGTATAACCTATTATCTTATTGTTTTATTGTGTTTTGGACTAACCCTGGATGCAAGACCGAAGGAACGAGTGTCTGCAGCTCAGAGTGCCTCAAAGGAGTGAGGCAACAGTTGACCAGGGCTGCCGGAGTGTCCCGGGCACCCCCATGGTGAACACAAAACACAACAAGACAAGAAAGACTTCGACAGTACATACCCAGGGCGCCCCCGCTGTCCCGGGGGCCCCCATTGCAAAACAACTCTGCCGCGTCTGCGCTACACACCCAGGGCGCCCCCGCTATCCCGGGCGCCCCCAGCCAGATTTACCAAAGAAGACTCAGCGCTGCGGATAAGAGTTGGCCGAGTCAACCAGGGCGCCCCCAGCGTACAGGGCGCCCCAGTCAAGACCTTATCCCGAGGTTCAAGGGATAAGTGGTTGACTGCGCTTTGTGTGGATCTGCTGCCACGTGGGGGGGCGCCCCCGTCGACCAGGGCGCCCCCAGGCCCTATATAAAGGGCCCTCGACCTCCTTCTTGAGATCATCAATCACTGCGACACTTCTGCGCTCTTTTGCTTCCGCGACAAGCTCCAGAAATCTTCCAACTCGAGCTGACGACGTCCCGCTGCTCCGAAACTTCGATCTACACCGGACGTCGGTAACGAAGAGCTGTATTTAAAGTTTACTAAACTGTTCTTGTTATTATCCTTCTTGTAAACTTTTACGAACTTATAGAATTGCCCGCAGAAAACGGTCAACGACCGTGGGCCTTGGAGTAGGAGTCGACCCAGGCTCCGAACCAAGTAAAACGACAGTGTTAGCGTTGTTTTGCTCTGTTTTATTCTGCTGCGCACTTACTCTTTTTAAATCCGAACGATTTGCGACATTCACTCCCCCCCTCTCTCGCATTTCTCGATCCAACAACATCTTCCATTAATATGGTTAGAACCAGAGTTTTGTTTCTCGTTTGGGTTGATGGACACATCCATGCCCGGCTTGAACCTCAACATGTTCAAACCATGGAGTTAGTTTATGAATAATATAGTTGGAGTCAGAGGTCAATCCTTAGTTTTGGTTGTTGGACACATCCAAGCCTGACTAAACGGTTGAATGAGCTCCAACCATATTAAAACTATTTCTTGATTAATGGGTCAGCCTTAAGCTTGGAGCATCGATTTGTTGTGTCACAGCTAAGGTCGATGTAAAAAGAGGTGAAGTTGGGTGCTATGTATAATGTTGCATACTTGTTAATGAGTTAACAACCCAATGATTTATGCAAACATTCAATTAGTTGATAGCATAAAGTGATAGTTACATATATGTGATATGTAATCGGTATAATTAGCTACCTTCATAGCTAAGAATAACTTGATGGTTACAGCCATGGTTGTTCTTATCTATGGTTGGATATCAACCTATTTGGAGGTGTTCCTACGATCTCCCGAATTGATAAAAAAGGGTTATTCAATTCGAAAAATAAATAGGATTTAATTAATGTATGTTGATGCATTCTTTATCATTCTTCTCACATAAGCTCAATTTGTATTTCTAGGATAATCACTCGATCATGTCTTCTTTGAATTTGCGTTCCATTTTGGACACCAATAAACTGACTGGGCCAAACTTCATGGAATGGCTTCGAAACCTGAGGATAGTCCTCAAGGCAGAGAAGCTTGCTTATGTCCTTGAAGATTAACTTCCCAACCGTCCTCCAGAAGATGCAACTCCAGACCAGTTAGTAGTCTATCAGAAACATGTGACCGATTCTGAACTTGCGAGTTGCATCATGCTAGCCTCTATGGTACCTGAGCTGCAAAAGCAGCATGAGCATATGGACGCTTATACCATCATCTTCCATCTTCATGAGTTATTTGAAGAGCAGGCGAGATCCGAAAGGTTCGAAGTCTCCAGACTCCTCTTCACCTCTAGGATGCAAGAAGGCACTTCTGCCTCACAGTTTATGTTAATGATGTTGGGGTACATTGAGCGACTTAGCACACTCGGTTTTTCAATGGATCATGAACTAAGTATTGACTTAATTCTGCATTGTTTGCCCAAAAGTTATTCACAATTTGTGATGAACTATCGGATAAACAAGCTGGAGACTACCATTCCTGAGTTGCTCAATCTGCTGAAGACTATAGAGCCTTCTGTAAAGCAAGATCAGAAGACGGTACTGTTAGTTGGTTCCTCGAAGAAAGGTTCTAAGAGGAAGGCCAAAGAACAGAATAAAGGAAAGAAGAAAAAGGCCAAAAAGACTGAAAAGACACCAAAAGGCACTTGCCATCATTGTGGCAAGGAGGGTCACTGGCAAAGAAACTGCAAGGTTTATCTTGAGTCTTTGAAGAAGAAGGCATCTGATGCCCCATCCTCTTCAGGTATCTTCGTTATTGAATGTCACTCTATTTCCTCAGATACCTAGGTACTTGATACTGGGTGTAGCTCACATATATGCAATGACATACAGGGGCTAAGGAATAGAAGAAGACTAGTCGAGGGAGAAACGAATCTGCAAGTTGGAAATGGAGCAAAGATTGCTGTTGTTGCCATCGGAACATATTTGCTAAAGCTCCCTACTGGACGTGTCTTAGAATTGGATAATTGTTATTTTGTTCCTTCGTTAATAAAGAACATTGTATCTATTTCATGTTTGAATGAAAAGGGTTATCATTTAACTTTTAGTAACAATTGTTGTTACATAACTTTAAATGGCATTCTTTATGGGACCGGAACTTTGTACAATGGTATCTACACGTTAGATTTATCCGGTGACGTTTTAAATATCGAAGTCAGCAACAAACGTGCTCGAATAGATAATCGAATAGACTCCTACACATGACATTGTCGTCTTGGCCATGTAAGTAAGAAACGCATGACCGAATTACACCGATGTGGAATTCTGGAATCATTTGAACCCGGTTCATTTGATACATGCGAATCATGCTTAAAAGGCAAGATGATCAAATTACCCTTTTCCGGAAAAGGTAATCCAGTGGGAGAATTGCTTGGTCTAATACATACTGATGTATGTGGACCAATGTCAACTCTTGCACAAGGAGGCTATAGCTACTTCATCACCTTTATCGATGATCACTCACGATTCGGGTATGTGTTCTTGATGAAACACAAATCTGAAGCTTTTGAGAAATTCAAAGAATTCAGAAATGAAGTAGAGAAATAGCTTGGCAAAAGTATTAAGATACTTCGATCTGATCGGGGTGGTGAATACTTGAGTCAAGAGTTTCAAGATTATCTTAGGGACAATGGGATATTATCTCAATGGACTCCGCCGTATACACCACAGCATAATGGTGTATCTGAAAGGCGTAACCGAACCTTGATGGACATGGTTAGATCCATGATGAACCATGCAACTCTTCCAAAATCCTTTTGGGGCTATGCACTTAAGACAGCTGTTTACTTGCTAAACAGAGTCCCGACCAAGGTAGTCTCTACTACTCCATATGAGATATGGAATAGTAAGAAACCTCACTTAACTCACCTTAAGATATGGGGTTGTCCTGCTTATGTGAAGCGGACTGTATCAGACAAATTGGATGCTAAGTCTGATAAATATCTATTTATTGGATACCCTAAGGAAATGAAGGGTTACCAATTCTATCATCCCTTGGAGCAAAAGGTGTTTGTTTCAAGGCATGCTGTATTTCTGGAAAAAGAATTTCTTTTACAAGAAAACAGTGGGAGTGGCATTGAACTTGATGAAGTTCAAGAAACTCCAATACACATTACAGAGACACCTAGTCTAGACCCACAATCGATAACTCATAATGATGAGCTATCAGCTGAACCTAAAACAACACCACCTCTTCGTAGGTCTGATAGGACACGTAATATTCCAGAGAGATATGGATTTCTCATAAGTGAATCGAACGACGTGTTACTCATAGGCGATGACGAACCTATCAGTTATGAAGATATTCTGAAAAGTTCAGAAAGGGACAAATGGCTTGAAGCCATGAAGTCGGAAATGGATCCATGTACGAAAATCAAGTATGGGACTTGGTTAACCCACCTGAAGGGATTAAGCCCATAGGGTGCAAGTGGGTTTTCAAGAAGAAAACCGACATGAAAGGTAATGTTGTTACCTTTAAGGCTAGATTAGTGGCAAAAGGATATCGTCAGAAACAAGGAATTGATTATGATGAAACCTATTCGCCAGTAGCTATGCTTAAATCTATTCAGATGCTCCTAGCCATAGCAGCTCATTATGATTATGAGATATGGAAAATGGATGTGAAAACAGCTTTCCTTAATGGAAACCTGCTTGAGGATGTATACATGATACAACCTGAAGGTTTCACATCGGTTGATAAAACCAAAATATGCAAGCTTCGACGATCCATATATGGACTGAAGCAAGCATCCAGGAGCTGGAACATCCATTTTGATGAGACAATCAAAGAGTTTGATTTCTCACAAAATCCAGACGAACCTTGTGTGTACAAGAAGGTTAGTGGGAGTGCAGTCGTATTCCTAGTGTTATATGTCGATGACATATTACTTATAGGAAACGATATATCAGTCTTAAAGTCGGTTAAAATTTAGTTGTCCAAAACTTTCTCCATGAAAGACCTGGGAGAAGCAACCTATATCCTTGGGATTAGAATCTATAGAGATAGATCAAAACGGTTGCTTGGTCTTTCGCAGTCTACATATATAGACCGAGTGCTAAAAAGGTTTAGCATGTCGGAATCCAAGAAAGGTTACCTTCCCATCAGGCATGGGATCAACCTTTCAAAGTCTATGTGTCTGCGCACAGAAGACGAGAGGATTTGCATGAATAAGATTCCTTATGCATCCGCGATAGGATCTATCATGTATGCTATGTTATGTACTAGGCCCAATGTATCATATGCTCTGAACGTCACGAGCAGATACCAGTCTAATCTAGGAATGGATCATTGGGCGGCTGTCAAGACAATCCTTAAGTACTTAAGAAGAACTAAGGATGTGCTCCTAATACATGGAGAAGGAGATATGGTAATACGTGGGTATACAGATGCCAGTTTCCAGACAGATAAGGATGACTCCAAATCTCAATCTGAATACGTATTTACTTTGAATGGAGGCGCAATAAGTTGGAAGAGTTCCAAGCAAGACACTGTAGCGGATTCTACCACGGAAGCGGAATATATTGCGGCTTCGGAAGCAGCAAAAGAAGCAATCTGGATCAAGAAGTTTCTCTCGGAACTTGGTGTGGTTCCAACCATTGATGAAGCAATACCGGTTTACTACGACAACAATGGAGCTATTGCACAAGCAAAGGAACCAAGGTCTCATCAGCGATCTAAACACGTGCTTCGCCGCTATCATCTGATCAGAGAGATTATAAGTAGGAATGATATACAAATTGAGAAAATTCCCACTGAAAGGAATTTAGCGGATCCTTTAACTAAGGCCTTGCCTCAAAGCAAGTTTGAGGGTCATGTTAGAGCCTGTGGTATTGGATACCGTAGCGATTGGCATTAGGCCAAGTGGGAGTTTGTTAGTAATATGAGAGAAGTGTCCTAAGGCAATCGCCTTATGATTGTAATCATTTACTTTAATAAATGAATATTCACTATTTGAGTATACATATTCGTGTATTTGATTGAGATCTTAAACTCATTTACTAAATGTCCACAATACAATTCACAGCATGAGAGAATTTGTGATGAATTCACAACTAGTGATTATCTCTACATGTGCAATTGTGAAGTATTGAAATTGTCCCTAGTCGATGAATTGATAATTACGGACACTATCAATTCTGTTGAGACTAGCATGGGTTATTCTCTAATCAGCTGATTCTCACTGGCTGGTGACATTGGGATGTCCGGAGATAAACATGAATGCTAGTTAAGGGAACTAGTTCATTGGAGTGACTAGCAGTAAAACTTCATATGGTAATCTACATATAGATATGTCAATGAAGTTCTTACTGCAACTTAAGTGCGATGTTCCTTTGACTTGCGGTGTTCAAGTCATCTTGGTCGTGAAGACTTATACTTTGACATCTTAAGCAAGCATCTCCAAGGAGGTGTGGACCCAGGATGATTGGGTATAAGCCGAAGTGCCCGAAGATGTTTGAACAGCCTACAAAGGATTCACCACTCCTTGCGAGGAGATGTATACCCAAGGCCTATCGTCGGATTGTTACTCGAAGCCTCTGGCCAGAGCATCACATGTTCCGAGTATGAATATCTCAGATACATGAGAGTAATTAGAATCCATTGGACGAGAAAGACATTACTTGGGCTAGGTGTGACGTAGTCAGCCTAGTGGGGACTAACACACATAGACCATGTCCTGAACCAAGTGGGTATAAGATGGTGAAGGGAATGAGGCACGATTCATTAAAGCTACTGAAGGGTTTCAGAATTATTTCTAAGGTCAACCGTTGATCTTTCGATTAATTGGGGGTCATGATGTACTACTAGGTGCCACTCATGATCGTTCTATAATTGGTTGATTATAGACGGCCAACATAAATCGAAAGCCTATTTAGTCACACGCACTACGAGTAATTCGAGGGATTTAAAACAAGTTGAAAATTAGATTTTCCGATCAAGAGAGATAAGTCGAATCTGAATTTATCAGAGACGCATCGGAAGCTTAAAATGGCTAAGTCTTTTGAAGGCTTATTGGACGAATTAAATGAGTTAATTCATAAGGTGACGGCTTGGATTTGGCCGGCCAGAGAGGGTCTCCACCCTCTTTGGTTTGGCCGGCCACAATAAAAAGGGAAACCAAATTGTTTGGTTTAAATTATAAAATAAATCGAGCGTGATTTGTTTTATAAAATTATGGATAAAGAAATTTTTATAAAAAATTTTTATAATGAAATTTATAGAAATTTATTCTTTTTTATGGAAATTAAAATGAACCATGGATTGGTTTATTTTATTTTATAAAATCAATTATGAATTGATTTTTCCATGATAAGAAAAATTTATATAGTAAATTTCTTGTAAAAATTTATTCCATAATAAAAGGGGAGACATGATTGTTTTTATTATAAATTAAGTTATAATAAAAACTTGGCATAACGGAATAATTCATAGCAAAATTTATAAGATAAATTTCTTATGAAAAATTTATTCCGTTAAAAGGAGACTTGGCGATAAAGAGGCTACTATATAAAGGTACAAAGGCAAGGCTTGGAAATTAATTCAAGAGATCAAGGATTCTTGCCTAGCCTCTCTTCCTCTCCTTTTCTCCCTCTCCCTCCGCTAGTAGGCGCCGACCCTAGAGGGCTCCCCTAGGGTTGCCGTGAGTCACCTCCACCAAGAAGGTGCCGAAGAAGAAGAAGAAGCGGGTCGCGACTCCTTCCTTCCTCCCGGAATCTTGATTCCGTTTTTGTTTGGTATTTAGTTTTCCATCTCTCTCTCTTGATATTCTTGTCGTGCCTTTGGAGAATCTAGTAGTTCTTGTTGGCACGAAACTCGTGGCTTTGCGAAGTCATCCCGAAGAGAACTCGGCGTGGACGCGAATAGAGACGGAGCTTCCAAGGGACGCTACGGTTGGATCTCGTCCCTTTCTACGAGTTACGCGAGGTATTAAGTAAATTAGTTTACTATCTGCAAAATTTTAAATGTATGATCATGTCTCCACAATATAAGGTTGCATGCTAGATACGTGATTAAAATAATTTGAGAAATTATTTATGCTAAACCTTCCGCTGCACGTAATTAAATTTTAAAATTACAAACTCGTATCCATGTCAACATGCACCCGGTCCCAACAGCTTGATGAGTACAAGTTTCAATTCGTTCTAAATCTATGGAGTCCGAAGCAATAATCTAAGGTGACTATGGTCTTTCTTGGTCCCATCTAAAGGTGGGGAAGGACTTATTAGCTCAGCTTGGTTGGAGATGAGTATCGAGCTCCTTCTTCGTCACTTCCACAGTTGAGTGCTCTGATGCTCTAAAATGTAGTGATGGTAGTGAAAAAGGGGCTAAAGAGACGCCAAAAAGCTTTTTCTCTAGGTGTCCTTTTAATGGCACGGAGTGCATCAATTACCAGCGGACATTTCTAAAGTTGTGTTCGCACTATTCTCATTTAGGTTGTACTCATGTTGCCCGTTTGTCCATCTAGAAGCCTTTCTATAGGACATTTGTTTGTTTCTATGAAATAGGAAACTTAAGTTGCTTGAGGTAGCTTAGTTTTGCTTGGGGCAATTTACCAAAGGGCGTATCCAACTATTCGTAATTACCGAAAGGAGTACCATGGTTTCTATTATACCAAAGGGCGCATCCTATATAGTGAAGTTACTTTTATACCCCTCCCGCCAAAGAATGACTTTATCAAACACATTTTCGAGACAACCGAACCACTTTATCAATAAAATATTAATTTGTGGTTCGGATGGGTAGCAGTCGAATTTTTCTCAGCCAATATATATATGTGAAATGATTTGCACAAGTCGAATGATCACGAATGTACGTATATATTGCACAAGTCTATGGTTATATTTTTTGTATTTCAAATATATAACACATATCAAAATTAAAAGGAAATTTTTAATTCTCAACCTGAAAATTAGAGGGATTAGAGGAATTTATTTTTTATCAAATATTTCAGGCCCTCGGATGATTTTCACAAATTTACCGAGGACCTGAAATATCTTTATTTCAGGCCCACGTCGGGCCTGAAATAACTTTATTTCAGGCCCGAGGTGGGCCTGAAATAAAGATATTTCAGGTCCACGTCGGGCCTAAAATAACTTTATTTCAGGCCCAAGGTGGGCCTGAATAAAGTTATTTCAGGCCCAACGTGGGCCTGAAATACATTTATTTCAGGCCCACGGTGGGCCTGAAAGAAGACAATTCAGGCCCAGCGTGGGCCTGAAATAAAAATATTATTTGAGGACCACCCTTAACCATATAATATTTTGACTTCATCCCCCAAGTTGGATTACATATTTTATCCCTAAACCCTAAAATACTCTCTCCAAACCTCACCCCTAACTACTGATAATGGTTTTGTAGAAATCTAGATATGGGAGGTTAGAAAAACACACTGATGGAACTAAACTACACCTATAGCTTTGGACAAAATTATAATTTGAGGTTTAGGACACCTAAAATACTTTCTCCAACCTCAACCCTAACTACTGATAATGGTTTTTCAGAAATCCAGATATGGGAGGTCCATCAGTGGGTTTTGAGCAAAACCCACTGATATTCAGTAAACTCCACCTATAGCTTTGGAAAAAATATAAATTTGAGGTTATGGACACCTAAAATACTTTCTCCAACCTCATCCCTAACTGTTGATAATGGTTTTTCAGAAATTTAGATATGGGAGGTCCATCAGTGGGTTTTGAGCAAAACCCACTGATGCAACTAAACTACACCTATAGCTTTGGAAAAATTATATATTTTAGGTTATGGACACCTAAAATACTTTCTCCAACCTCATCCCTAACTGTTGATAATAGTTTTTCAGAAATCCAGATATGGGAGGTCCATCAGTGGGTTTTGAGCAAAACCCACTGATGGAACTAAACTACACCTATAGGTTTGGAAAAAATATAAATTTGAGGTTATGGACACCTAAAATACTTTCTCCAACCTCATCCCTAACTGTTGATAATGGTTTTTCAGAAATCCAGATATGGGAGGTCCATTAGTGAGTTTTGAGCAAAACCCACTGATGGAACTAAACTACACCTATAGCTTTGGAAAATTTATATATTTTAGGTTATGGACACCTAAAATACTTTCTCCAACCTCATCCCTAACTGTTGATAATAGTTTTTCAGAAATCCAGATATGGGAGGTCCATCAGTGGGTTTTGAGCAAAACCCACTGATGGACCTCCCATATATGGATTTCTGAAAAACCATTATCAGGTTGGAGAATGTAGATTAGGTGTCCGAAACCTCAAATTATAATTTTGTTCAAAGTTATAGGTCAAGTTTAGTTCCATCAGTGGGTTTTGCTGACCTCCCATATTTGGATTTCTACAAAACCATTATCAGTAGTTAGGGGTGAGGTTTGGAGAAAGTATTTTAGGCTTTAGGGATAAAATATGTAATCCAACTTGGGGGAAGAGGTCAAAATATTATATGGTTAAGGGTGGTCCTCAAATAATATTTAATTCAGGCCCACTGTGGGCCTGAAATATTTTTATTTCAGGTCCACGGTGGGCCTGAAATAAATGTATTTCAGGCCCACTATGGGCCTGAAATATCTTTATTTCAGGCCCACCTTGGGCCTGAAATAAAGTTATTTCAGGCCCACCTTGGGCCTGAAATAAAGTTATTTCAGGCCCAACGTGGGCCTGAAATAAAGATATTTCAGGCCCGAGGTGGGCCTGAAATAAAGCTATAGGTTGGAGAAAGTAGGGATCAGGTTGGAGAAAGTATTTTAGGTTGGAGAAAGTATTATCAATAGTTAGGGATGAGGTTGGAGAAAGTATTTTAGATGTCGATAACCTCAAATTTATATTTTTTCCAAACCTATAGGTGTAGTTTAGTTCCATCAGTGGGTTTTGCTAAAAACCCACTGATGGACCTCCCATATCTGGATTTCTGAAAAACCATTATCAATAGTTAGGGATGAGGTTGGAGAAATTATTTTAGGTGTCCATAACCTCAAATTTATATTTTTTCCAAACCTATAGGTGTAGTTTAGTTCCATCAGTGGGTTTTGCTCAAAACCCACTGATGGACCTCCCATATCTGGATTTCTGAAAATCCATTATCAATAGTTAGGGTTGACGTGCTAGAAACTATTTTAGGTCTCAGAAACCTCAAATTATAAATTTGTCAAAAGCTATAGGGCTAGTTTAGTTGCATCAGTGGGTTTTGAGCAAAACCCACTGATGGACCTCCCATATCTGGATTTCTGAAAATCCATTATCTGTAGTTAGGGTTGAGGTTCTAGAAAGTATTTTAGGTGTCGGAAACATCAAATTATAATTTTTTCCAAACCTATAGGTATAGTTTAGTTCCATCAGTGAGTTTTGAGCAAAACCCACTGATGGACCTCCCATATCTTGATTTGTGAAAAAGCATTTTCAACAGTTAGGGATGAGGTTGGAGAAAGTATTTTAGGTGTCCTAAACCTCAAATTATAATTTTCTCCCAAACTATAGGTGTAATTTAGTTCCATCAGTGGGTTTTGAGCAAAACCCATTGATGGACCTCCCATATCTGGATTTCTGAAAATCCATTATCAGTAGTTAGGGTTGAGGTTCTAGAAAGTAGTTTAGGTGCCCTAAACCTGAAATTATAATTTTTTCCAAACCTATAGGTGTATTTTAGTTCCATCAGTGGGTTTTGAGCAAAACCCACTGATGGACCTCCCATATCTGGATTTCTGAAAATCCATTATCAGTAGTTAGGGTTGAGGTTCTAGAAAGTAGTTTAGGTGTCAGAAACATCAAATTATAATTTTTTCCAAACCTATAGGTGTAGTTTAGTTCCATCAGTGGGTTTTGAGCAAAACCCACTGATGGACCTCCCATATCTGGATTTCTGAAAATCCATTATCAGTAGTTAGGGTTGAGGTTCTAGAAAGTATTTTAGGTGTCGGAAACATCAAATTATAATTTTTTCCGAACCTATAGGTCCATCAGTGGGTTTTGAGCAAAACCCACTGATGGACCTCCCATATCTTGATTTATGAAAAAGCATTTTCAACAGTTAGGTATGAGGTTGGAGAAAGTATTTTAGGTGTCCTAAACCTCAAATTATAATTTTCTCCCAAACTATAGGTGTAGTTTAGTTCCATCAGTGGGTTTTGAGCAAAACCCACTGATGGACCTCCTATATCTGGATTTCTGAAAATCCATTATCAGTAGTTAGGGTTGAGGTTCTAGAAAGTAGTTTAGGTGTCCTAAACTTCAAATTATAATTTTTTCCAAACCTATAGGTGTAGTTTAGTTCCATCAGTGGGTTTTGAGCAAAACCCACTGATGGACCTCCCATATCTGGATTTCTGAAAATCCATTATCAGTAGTTAGGGTTGAGGTTCTAGAAAGTAGTTTAGGTGTCAGAAACATCAAATTATAATTTTTTCCAAAACCTATAGGTGTAGTTTAGTTCCATCAGTGGGTTTGAGCAAAACCCACTGATGGACCTCCCATATCTGGATTTCTGAAAATCCATTATCAGTAGTTAGGGTTGAGGTTCTAGAAAGTATTTTAGGTGTCGGAAACATCAAATTATAATTTTTTCCAAACCTATAGGTTCCATCAGTGGGTTTTGAGCAAAACCCACTGATGGACCTCCCATATCTTGATTTGTGAAAAACATTTCAACAGTTAGGGATGAGGTTGGAGAAAGTATTTTAGGTGTCCTAAACCTCAAATTATAATTTTCTCCAAACTATAGGTGTAGTTTAGTTCCATCAGTGGGTTTTGAGCAAAACCCACTGATGGACCTCCCATATCTGGATTTCTGAAAATCCATTATCAGTAGTTAGGGTTGAGGTTCTAGAAAGTAGTTTAGGTGTCCTAAACCTCAAATTATAATTTTTTCCAAACCTATAGGTGTAG
>JAGFNQ010003493.1:22185-64348 GCA_024364735.1 Boesenbergia rotunda
TAAGGACTAAATTACTTGAAACTTGAAAACATAGTATTGGGAGGAGGTGAGATGATAGTACGTTGGGGAAACCAACTCTAATAAGATCAAGTCTACTTGGTCTCTTTAGACTGGTGAAACCAGCCGAAGCTACCGATCCAAGACCCAAGCTAGTTAGACCAGAAAATGACCTAATTTAATTTGAAAATGAAATTTCATTAAAAGGCTTTGTCAAGGAAAGGGTGGATGATCCCATAAGGCTACGGCCAAAGAAGGCCTAGTGCCTCGCCAAGACCTGGAAGCCAATTTCTGAAATTCAAATTCAAATTATCTTTTGTCAAATTCGAATCTAACTTAAATTTCAAATAATTATAGATTCTAATCTGTTTTCAAAATTTCTACTTCTTAAACTTATTTCTTTTTCAAAAATCACTTAATCTATTTTTCAAAATTTCTAAAATTATTTATTTTCAAATCTGTTTTCAAAACCAAAATAACTTTTTCAAAATAAATTAAAATTCCTTTTCAAAATTAATTTTAACCCTCAAACCTGTCTCACAAAAACCTTAAGGTTAACATGATTGAAAACCCTAGACTGGGGTGAGACAGACTAGAAAGTGAAACTCAATTCAAGCTATCCCTAACTCAAATTGGATCCAAATCACCGAAAATCCTTTATGTGTAGGAACATAAAGATTTGGACCAATGGATGTTAGATAGCGGATGCTCCAGACACATGACTGGAGACAAATTGAAGTTCACCAAACTCAAGTTCAAAAACCTGGGCTCAGTGGCATTTGGAAATAATGCTACACTCAAGGTAATTGGGTCAGGTAATATTGAACTTAAATCCAATTTCATTATTAAGAAAGTTCTATTGGTTGAAAACTTTAGTTTTAACCTACTTAGCATAAGTCAGTTATGTGACTCTGGTTATTTAGTTGCCTTCAACAATTCTAACTGCCTGATTAGAAATGCACAAGACTCAGAAATCATGCTTAAGGGCACTAGGAAAAATAATGTATATACTATAAATCTTCCCCTTATACCCAAATGCATGTTAACACAGTTAGAACAATCAAAACTCTGGCATAGAAGATTAGGTCATACCAATCTAAGAACTATCTCAAAAATTACCCAACTTGGCTTAATCAAAGGTATCCCCAAAATCAAAAATGAAAACCTAATATGTGAATCTTGTAATCAAGGCAAACAAACAAAGTCTAGTCACAAATTGATCCAATCTGATCAAACCCAAACCACACTTGAGCTCCTACACCTTGACCTACTTGATTCACATGGAGCCAAGTCACTAAGTGGAAACCGATACTGCTTAGTGATAATTGATGACTACTCTAGATTCACCTGGGTCAGGTTTCTAAAGACCAAAGATGAAACCCTGAACCTGTTTAACAACTTTTGTAAATTGATTGAAAATCAAAATGACATCAAAATCAAAAGACTTAGGTCTGACCACGGGGGAGAATTCGAGAATCAATTATTTGAAGAATTCTGCAAAGTAAATGGATATAAACACGAATTTTCGTGTCCTAGAACCCCCCAACAAAATGACATAGTAGAAAGGAAGAATAGAACCCTACAGGAAGCTGCTAGGGCTATGCTCAATGAATTTGACCTACCTAACCACTATTGGGCAGAAGCAATTAGCACAGCTTGCTATATTCAAAATAGGATTCTGCTTAATAAAAGGTTAAATAAAACACCCTATGAACTTTACTACCATAGACTTCCAAACCTACACTATCTTAGAGTCTTTGGATGCAAAGTCCATATTCTTAATACCAAAGACTAACTTGGAAAATTCCAATCTAAGTCAAACCCAGGTATCTTTTTAGGGTACTCTACAACAAGTAGAGCTTATAGAGTCTACAACAAAATAACTAAGAAAATTGAAGAAACAACCAACTTAATATTTGATGAAGAAACTAACCCAAAATCTGATAATTCTGACTTAGCTTCACCAAATACTGATCAAGAAGATAACTCTGAAACCCTAACTGAACCCTTTAATGACTTAACAATTGAACCAACTCCTGAATCAGTTGAACCAACCAATGAACCTAGAATTGAACCTATTGGACCAGCTGGACCTGAAGCTGAGCCAAGTACTAGAAAAACCAAGAAACCCAGACTCAGTCACCCAACTGACCAAATTGTAGGTGATCCAACCTTAGGAGTCAGAACTAGAGGTTCCTATAGAAATCTTAGTCAAATAGCCATGATTTCAAAGATTGAACCTAAGACTATTGAGGAAGCCCTACCTGATCCTGACTGGATCTTAGCCATGCAAGAAGAGCTAGCCCAATTTGAGAGAAACCAAGTCTGGGAGTTAGTACCTAAACCTAAGGGCAAATCCGTAATTGACACTAAGTGGGTATTCAGGAATAAGTTAAACGATCAAGGTGAAATAGTCCGAAATAAAGCCCGCTTAGTAGCTAAGGGATTCAGTCAAGTAGAAGGGTTGGATTATGATGAAACCTATGCCCCTGTAGCTAGACTTGAGTCTATTAGGATGTTACTAGCCTTTGCATCCCATAAAGGATTTAAATTATACCAAATGAATGTAAAGTCAGCCTTCTTAAATGGGCTTATTAAGAAAGAAGTTTATGTAGGACAACCCCCAGGGTTTGAGGATATAGAAAAACCCGATCATGTCTACAAACTTAGTAAAGCCCTTTATGGACTAAAACAAGCACCGAGGGCCTGGTATGAAAGATTATCCAATTACCTGATCTCTAAAGAATTCAAACAAGGTCAAATTGACCCAACATTGTTTGTTAAAATTTTAGAAAAGGATATATTTATTGCCCAAATTTACGTAGATGATATAATATTTGGATCAACTAACTCTAAATTTCTAAAAGAATTTGTAACAATAATGGAAAATGAGTTCGAAATGAGTTTAGTTGGGGAACTTAACTTTTTCTAGGGTTACAAATCAAACAAACTAAAGATGGAAATTATGTACATCAATCTAAATATGCTAAAGAACTAATTAAGAAATTTAAAATGGATAACTCTAAAAGTATAAGTACCCCAATGGCCACAAATGTGAAAATGGATAATGACCCTGATGGCAAACCAGTAGATCTAAAACTTTATAGAAGTATGATAGGAAGTCTACTATACCTTACAGCCAGCAGACCTGATATACTTTTTTCAGTAGGAATGTGCGCTAGGTACCAAACATGTGCTAAGGAAACTCACTTAGCAGCCCTAAAATGAATTTTAAGATATATTAAGGGCACCCTAAATGTAGGGATATGGTACCCTAGGACTTCATCCTTTAAGTTATCAGGATACTCTGATTCTGACTATGCTGGTTGTAAATTAGATAGAAAAAGTACAAGTGGAAGCTGTCAACTTTTAGGAAACAGCTTAGTAAGTTGGTGCAGTAGGAAGCAGCACTGTGTTGCTTTATCAACAACTGAAGCTGAATATGTAGCCTTAGGAGAGTGTGTAGCTCAACTCCTATGGATGCTGCATACTCTTAAGGACTTTCAGCTAGACTACAATCAGACCCAAGTCAATATTGACAATATTAGTTCAATTAACTTAACCAAAAACCCAATACAACATTCTAGAACCAAACACATAGAAGTAAAACATCACTTTGTAAGAGATCACGTAGCTAGGGGTGAAATAGTCCTTAAGCATGTAGACTCCAAGTCCAACCTAGCTGACATATTCACTAAACCCCTACCTGAATCTGAGTTTAGCTCACTAAGAAGACAGTTAGGATTATGCTTAATAGAGTAGAATCATCTTTTTGGCTTCTACTTTAATTAAAAATGTCTTAATTGATTTTAAAAATGTCTTTATTTAATTATTGCAAATATCTTTTTGTGCATTTTTTTTGATATATGTCAAAGGGGGAGAGTTGGAAAGGAAACAGGGAACAAAAATGTTTTTCCAAAATTTCTAACTCTGAAAGCTTAATTTATTTGCTTAAATAAATAAATGCTATGAATTGCTATTAACTTTTGCTTAAAATATTCTCTGAAAAGTTTTCTAAGTCTGAAAAAGTTTTCCAAGTCTCGAATCTTTCTAAGTATGAATTTTTAAAGCCTGATTATTTTTGTGTGCTTAAAACAAGTGTTTTTCAAAAACTGAAAAAGTCTAAGTTTAAAAAGTTTTCCTAAACTCAAAATTTGCTAAAATATGAAAACTTCTTCAAACTTAGAACATTTTTTTTGAAAAACTCAGCCAATACTTAAAAAGTTTTTCTATAATAAAATTTTCTAAGTAGTTAAACTAAAATCACCTACTTTTGAAAAACCTAGGGGGAGATTACTTCCAGGGGGAGGGAATCTAACTTAGGATTTCAATTTCAGCATTTTTTCCTTAACCATTTGAACTAGGTTGCCATATATCAAAAAGGGGGAGATTGTTGGTGCAGATTGCACCCAAGTCAAACCTGTGTTTTGATATTGGCAAAAGGGTTCAAAAGTTAAGGGTTAATTGGTGTCTAACAAGTTTCTTGAGTGTACAGGAAAAGCCCTAGCGGAGGAATGCTAGGCACTGGCGAAGGACTGCCAGAATGGACAAAGCCCTAGCGAAGGAATGCTAGGCACTGGCGAAGGACTGCCAGAATAGACAAAGCCCTAGCGAAGGAATGCTAGGCACTGGCGAAGGGCTGCCAGAAGTAAAGACCTAGCGAAGGGCTGCTAGGCACCAAGCGAAGGGCAGCTTGGTACCTCAAGACCTGGCGAAGGACTGCCGGGCAAAAGTCCAATTGGAGGAGCCGGTTGGCACCAGGTAAATTCTCCCGAGAGGAGTAGGTGAGGACGCGTTCCCCTTGAGGGAACATTAGGCGTCGGTTCGACCTAGGGCTCCATTTTGGAGACCAAAGTCAGAACCAAGACAGCTGAGGCTGTATAACCTATTATCTTATTGTTTTATTGTGTTTTGGACTAACCCTGGATGCAGGACCGAAGGAACGAGTGTCTGCAGCTCAGAGTGCCTCAAAGGAGTGAGGCAGCAGCTGACCAGGGCGCCCGGAGTGTCCCGGGCGCCCCCATGGTGAACACAAAACACAACAAGACAAGAAAGACTTCGACAGTACATACCCAGGGCGCCCCCGCTGTCCCGGGCGCCCCCATTGCAAACAACTATGTCGCGTCTGCGCTACACGCCCAGGGCGCCCCCGCTGTCCCGGGCGCCCCCAGCCAGTCATACGCAGGAGACTTCAGCGCTGTGGATAAGAGTTGGCCGAGTCAACCAGGGCGCCCCCAGCGTCCAGGGCGCCCCAGTCAAGACCTTATCCCGAGGTTCAAGGGATAAGTCGTTGACTGCGCCTTGTGTGGATCTGCTGCCACGTGGGGGGGCGCCCCCGTCGACCAGGGCGCCCCCAGGCCCTATATAAAGGGCCCTCGACCTCCTTCTTCAAAGCATCAATCACTTCGACACTTCTGCGCTCTTCTGCTTCCGCGACACGCTCCAGAAATCTTCCAACTCAAGCTGACGACGTCCCGCTGCTCCGAAACTTCGATCTACACCGGACGTCGGTAACGAAGAGCTCTGTATTTAAAGTTTACTATTCTCGTACTGAGCCATGAGGAGATGAGAGCGGAGCTCCCCCATTGCTTGGGGTAGGGGGGTGGTCCCCCGCCAGCATCCTGTCCACCCGGTCACTCAGGAGCAGTGATGGCAGGGTGTGTACAGTTTGTCACAGCTCTACCCACGCGGACGTCGTGGACGATATCCTGACTGGGACTAGGGGGTGACACATGTCATTGCACCATGTGCATACTTTGCATCGTGCATTGTTTGCTGCACTTGATTCTTGCACTTGTTTGACATGCATATTCTGGAGACTTGTTATTTGAGATTATATGACTAATGATATTTCCATGGTACTCATTGTCCTCTTTTCAGGTTAGCTGGATTTTGGTATGTATCTACCTCAGTATTTCCAGTACTAGTTTTTCCATATTATTGATATGAGACTGTATTAACGTAGATGCTTATTGTTATTATAACATACTATGCATATCTGCTGGGTATTCGCTGAGTTATGGACTCACCCCGTTGCCATATATTTTTATTTCAGGTTGAGATATTTGGAGTCGCCAGAAGAGCCCAGCAGCCAGTCCCTACCCATCGCGACGGCATAGTTTCGTTTTGTACTTAGTGGTGTCTATTTGTATATTTACTTATTGGACTTGTATATGTCTTGGGAGTGTTGTCGTGTGCCCTAAGGGGTTTTTGTATTGGTTGTTTCGTCGTAAGTCGGACCGGTCCGCAGTCAGGTATGATCTACTTAGTTGTCTTGTGTTTTATGTGGTGTTTATCTATTTTGGAGGCCTGAGGCCAAATATAAACTGCGTGGTGTTGTTATAGTAGTTGTGTGTATGTGTAAATTGTCCGCCGAACAGGGGAGGTGCTGTCCGATTTTATATTGGATCAGCGGTTCCTGGGTCTCGGGGCGTGACAATTTATTTTTGGTATCAGAGCTCAGGTTGCGAGATACCTCGGGTATTTGCGGATTTTTCGGTGTTTCTCTGATACCAATTTATTTTGGTATCAGAGCTCAGGTTGCGAGATACCTCGGGTATTTGCGGATTTTTCGATGTATATCTGATACCAATTTATTTTGGTATCAGAGCGAGGTTTTGTCGGATACCTTGAGGACTGGTGGATTTTCGGTGTCTATCTGATACCAATTTATTTTGGTATCAGAACGTAGGTTTGCGATGCCTACTTATTTTACTAGTCTTGTCGGATTTGTTCGGAGTGTTTTTTCTCGATGGGGTTGTTTGGGACTTGGCGCGATGGGACTTCTTCAGGCGACAGGTATTTCTTCTGATCTCTTGTATCCTTTATCCTGGTTAGGTAGGATTAGGAATTCTTGCATGTTATTGGATCAGGTTGGTAGAAATTCTTTCATGTTATTGGATTAGGTTACTATTCCTGTATTTAGGTATTGGTAGAAATTCTCACATGTTATGAGATCATGTTACTATACCTGTATATTTAGGTATGATTTAGAAATTCTCACATGTTATTGGATCATGTTACTATACCTGTATATTTAGGTATGATTTAGAAATTCTCACATGTTATTGGATCATGTTACTATACCTGTATATTTAGGTATGATTTAGAAATTCTCACATGTTATTGGATCATGCTACCATTCCTGTATATTTAGGTATGGTTAGAAATTCTTTCATGTCATTGGATCAGGTTGTTATTCCTGTATATTTATGTATAGTTAGAAATTTTCTCATGTTATTGGAACAATTCACAGTAGCTCATGGAGCTACAAGTTTTTCTTATGTTGGGTATATCTGGACAGATAAGCTAGATGTCATGTTTTGAGTACATGATCTGCATTGATGCAATAGGGTAGCAGTAGCTACATATTATTATGATTAGTAGAGGATTGATACAATCTGTTCCTTGGGGACTTTGACCATGGATCACTTGTACTTGGTAGTTGACCTAGAAGGTACATGTTGATAGATGATTTGAGTTAATACGGAAAAGTGTGGAGCTAGTGCTTAACACTTATGGGTTACCGCTTGTACTTGATCTGGATAACCAAGAAGGTGTCTACGGACTTATGATTTGCATGGAGGCAAATCACTTATAAAACTAGACCACCTTTGGTTAGTTGATATCGAGGACGACCCGTTGGGAAATAAGGAATTGCTTCATGAGTATGTTGAGATACTCTTAAGAGACAGCACGCCTCTATCTCCTTATTATGGAATAGGACCTTATAGGGTTTTGACCATGGAGTGGAGGAATTGGATTGTATTAGATTATGAGGCAACGGTCGGTGTAACTTGTTAGTTGTTACGCTATTCTATGACGGATTTTGACTCATAGATCGAGGGTATATGGTTGGATAATCTCGATGGTGCATCGGGATGCACGATCCATTAGGGTGCGGAGAATGTGGAGTATAGATTTAGCGCTAGTGATCTTATGGTTGAGCACCCTAGATAAGTGTGATGATTGATTATTCGGGTGTACTTGGTTATTGGATGATAACCTCTGGATTAATATCTCCAGTTGCTCCGTAGCAATGTATCTTTAGGGTATCAACTAAAGTGGTTACTCAAAATGAGTACAGATATGTTTTGATGCTAGTATGTGCCGTATGAGGATAGCAATGTAACTTTAGGGTATCAACTAAAGTGGTTACTCAAGATGAGTACAGATATGTTTTGATGCTAGTATGTGCCGTATGAGGATAGCAATGTAACTTTAGGGTATCAACTAAAGTGGTTACTCAAGATGAGTACAGATATGTTTTGATGCTAGTATGTGCCGTATGAGGAATGGTGAAATTTGGGGACCAAATTTTTATTAGTAGGGGAGGATGTTAAATCCGACATGTTTGATTAGGTTCCGGAAAATTTTCGGAGAGTTACCAGATAGGTTCCGGGGCTTCCGAGGCCTGAGACCCAAACTTAGGGATCAAAAGGTATTAGAACTAATAGTTACAAGGGCTAATTGTAAGGAAATTTTGAACATAAGGATGAAATTGCAAATAGCCGAAACCTATTGGACTAAACTGCAAAAAGACCGGTATAAGTGGCTGATTAGGGCTCGGGCTCAATACTTGTGTCTTCTTCCCTGCCGATTGCAGCCGCCACCATCGCCTCCCCCTTCCTCTCGACTCCTTCGCCGACAACCAAGCCAAACGCGAGCACCCTCCACCACTACCGAGCGAGAGCTGACGACACCGACTCCCTCAGTTTTCCCTCTCTCCGGCGAACCTCAATCTCGGATCTAGCTGGCGTCGAAGCCTCAAGCCCTCTCGCGAACGGTTGCTAGGGTTTCCTCTTCGGGCGATTTGGGGCACGGCGGTGCCCTTAGGCCGACGATTTCATCGAGGTTCCGAAGCCCCACTTGAGCTTGGAAACGAGCTAGGGAGTTAGACGGAGGTGTTCAGGTCGATGGCTTGGCGCAGGGAAGGAGGTCTTGGCTTCGGATCTCCAGGGAGTTGAGGTAAGGGTTGTTATCTGGGTTGCTAGTTGTGGTTTCGGTCTCTGTGAGCTCAATTCAGATTTGGATGGGTTGCTTTGTAATTCAGATTTGGATGGGTTGCTTTGTGGATTGCTGAGCAGATTCACGGATCTTCCATCTCTGGGTTGGCCTGCCGGATTAGAGTAGTTGTGAGCCTGAGGAATTACGACTGTGTAAGGTGAGCTCTAAACCCCTGCTTAATTCATCTCGTTCTGATGTTTCTGTCATTTTGGACTACTGTGTGATTGGGGTTTAAGATGTGTTAGTTGATAACTTGATCCGGCCCTTGTTGTTTCCATTTGATAGTAGGCTGCGAGGTGGATTATCTTTTGTTTGGAATATGTAACCGAATGGTAAGCCCTGTGTTGGATTATTAGGATTGTATTGTGGTTAGCATCAAATTACCATGTGAATGGTAGATAAACCTGCTTAGATCAATGAAGGTAACTTTGTATTAGGATCTTATAGTGTTTGGCACATGTTACCTTGAAAGGATGGGGTGATTGAGTTGAGATTGGGTTTAGTATGAAGCTTAATCCTAATAATCTACGTATGATGAATGTGAATTTAGGGTTAGACGTAATTAAATGAAAGAGTACAATTGGATAAACCCTAATTTGGTTAAGGAGTAATTAGCTAAGTATTTTCCTGTAACTAGCTAATTAAATCTATCCCTGATACAGGGACTTGATTTGCTTTACGGTTGCGGATTATTCAGACGGGTGGTTCTTTCTGCCTTGATACAGACTTCTACTCTTGGAGGCGGGTACCCTTTGACTTATCTTTTAGATATTGTCATATTGCTATGCATGGTTGGTTATAGATAACAGTAAGATTATACGCTAGCCTTGTTTATTTATGCCTGTTCTGGATACTTGTTAGTTATCCCTGAGTTATTATGCATGTCCTGGATACTTGTTAGTTATCCCTGAGTTATTATGCATGTCCTGGATACTTGTTAGTTATCCCTGAGTTATTATGCATGGCCTGGATACTTGTTAGTTATCCCTGAGTTATTATGCATGTCCTGGATACTTGTTAGTTATCCCTGAGTTATTATGATTGTTCTGGATACTTGTTGTTTATCCCTGAGTTATTATGCTGTTAGTTTCGTACAGTCTCAGGTATTGTCATATCTATATGTATGCTTAGATATCGGGATGTATGTGTGCATATCATACATCATTTTGCATTGTTGCATGCCGGCGATCAGCGACTCCCTTGTGGTTGAGCCTAATCGTCTTCTGGTACATGATATGCGCACACGGCCACTCATGGGTTAGTGGATACCGTAGATGTGTGCATTTGCTCTGTATTGCTCCGTTCGGCCACTATGAGGAGGGTGAGCGCGAGCGTGGTAGCAGCCAGGGGTCCCTTCTCGTACTGAGCCACGAGGAGATGAGAGCGGAGCTCCCCCATTGCTTGGGGTAGGGGGGTGGTCCCCTGCCAGCATCCTGTCCACCCGGTCACTCAGGAGCAGTGATGGCAGGGTGTGTACAGTTTGTCACAGCTCTACCCACGCGGACGTCGTGGACGATATCCTGACTGGGACTAGGGGGTGACACATGTCATTGCACCATGTGCATACTTTGCATCGTGCATTGTTTGCTGCACTTGATTCTTGCACTTGTTTGACATGCATATTCTGGAGACTTGTTATTTGAGATTATATGACTAATGATATTTCCATGGTACTCATTGTCCTCTTTTCAGGTTAGCTGGATTCTGGTATGTATCTACCTCAGTATTTTCAGTACTAGTTTTTCCATATTATTGATATGAGACTGTATTAACGTAGATGCTTATTGTTATTATAACATACTATGCATATCTGCTGGGTATTCGCTGAGTTATGGACTCACCCCGTTGCCATATATTTTTATTTCAGGTTGAGATATTTGGAGTCGCCAGAAGAGCCCAGCAGCCAGTCCCTACCCATCGCGACGGCATAGTTTCGTTTTGTACTTAGTGGTGTCTATTTGTATATTTACTTATTGGACTTGTATATGTCTTGGGAGTGTTGTCGTGTGCCCTAAGGGGTTTTTGTATTGGTTGTTTCGTCGTAAGTCGGACCGGTCCGCAGTCAGGTATGATCTACTTAGTTGTCTTGTGTTTTATGTGGTGTTTATCTATTTTGGAGGCCTGAGGCCAAATATAAACTGCGTGGTGTTGTTATAGTAGTTGTGTGTATGTGTAAATTGTCCGCCGAACAGGGGAGGTGCTGTCCGATTTTATATTGGATCAGCGGCTCCTGGGTCTCGGGGCGTGACAATTTATTTTTGGTATCAGAGCTCAGGTTGCGAGATACCTCGGGTATTTGCGGATTTTTCGGTGTTTCTCTGATACCAATTTATTTTGGTATCAGAGCTCAGGTTGCGAGATACCTCGGGTATTTGCGGATTTTTCGATGTATATCTGATACCAATTTATTTTGGTATCAGAGCGAGGTTTTGTCGGATACCTTGAGGACTGGTGGATTTTCGGTGTCTATCTGATACCAATTTATTTTGGTATCAGAACGTAGGTTTGCGATGCCTACTTATTTTACTAGTCTTGTCGGATTTGTTCGGAGTGTTTTTTCTCGATGGGGTTGTTTGGGACTTGGCGCGATGGGACTTCTTCAGGCGACAGGTATTTCTTCTGATCTCTTGTATCCTTTATCCTGGTTAGGTAGGATTAGGAATTCTTGCATGTTATTGGATCAGGTTGGTAGAAATTCTTTTATGTTATTGGATTAGGTTACTATTCCTGTATTTAGGTATTGGTAGAAATTCTCACATGTTATGAGATCATGTTACTATACCTGTATATTTAGGTATGATTTAGAAATTCTCACATGTTATTGGATCATGTTACTATACCTGTATATTTAGGTATGATATAGAAATTCTCACATGTTATTGGATCATGCTACCATTCCTGTATATTTAGGTATGGTTAGAAATTCTTTCATGTCATTGGATCAGGTTGTTATTCCTGTATATTTATGTATAGTTAGAAATTTTCTCATGTTATTGGAACAATTCACAGTAGCTCATGGAGCTACAAGTTTTTCTTATGTTGGGTATATCTGGACAGATAAGCTAGATGTCATGTTTTGAGTACATGATCTGCATTGATGCAATAGGGTAGCAGTAGCTACATATTATTATGATTAGTAGAGGATTGATACAATCTGTTCCTTGGGGACTTTGACCATGGATCACTTGTACTTGGTAGTTGACCTAGAAGGTACATGTTGATAGATGATTTGAGTTAATACGGAAAAGTGTGGAGCTAGTGCTTAACACTTATGGGTTACCGCTTGTACTTGATCTGGATAACCAAGAAGGTGTCTACGGACTTATGATTTGCGTGGAGGCAAATCACTTATAAAACTAGACCACCTTTGGTTAGTTGATATCGAGGACGACCCGTTGGGAAATAAGGAATTGCTTCATGAGTATGTTGAGATACTCTTAAGAGACAGCACGCCCAGCCAATCTTCGCATACTCCTTCACGTATGCCTTCAGGTTCACTCCTTGGCTCGCCCCTTGAAGTCATCTTCCTCTGGCTCTCGTCCCTCGGATGCGCACACAAGCCTCCCTTGGCTTGCCTCCATGCCACCCTTCACGTGTGCCCTTGAAGTCTACTTCCCGGCTTGCACTTGGAGACCTCCTTGTTGGTGCAGAATGCACCAAAGTCAAACCTGTGTTTTGATAATGGCAACAGAGGTCAAAAGTTAAGTATTAATTGTGTTTCTAACAAGTTACTCTAGTGTGCAGAGCAAAGTCCTTACGAAGGAATGCTAGGCAACTGGCGAAGGACTGCCAGTAGCAAAGTCCTAGCGAAGGAATGTTAGGCAACTGGCGAAGGACTGCCAGTAGCAAAGTCCTAGCGAAGGAATGTTAGGCAACTGGTGAAGGACTGCCAGTACCAAAGTCCTAGCGAAGGACTGCTAGGCAACTGGCAAAGGACTGCCAGTATCCAAGACCTGACAAAGGACCGTCAGGCAAAAGACCAACCAAAGCAGCGGTTGGCATCAGGTAAATTCTCCCGAGAGGAGTAGGTGAGGACGCGTTCCCCGTCGAGGGAACAGTAGGCGTCGGTTCGACCTAGGACTCCATTTTGGAGACCAAAGTCAGAACCAAGACAGCTAAGGCTGTATAAATAAATATTCTATTGTTGCATTGTGTTTTGGACTAACCCTGGATGCAGGACCGAAGGAACGTGTGTCTGCAGCTCAGAAAGCCTCAAAGGAGAGAGGCAAAGGCTGAGTAGGGCGCCCGGAGTGTCCCGGGCGCCCCCAAGGTACATACAAAACATGTCAAAGGAAAAAAGGGTTCGAATAGCTGCTGGGCGGGGCGCCCCCGTGCTCCCGGGCGCCCGCGCTGCTCCCGTGCGCCCCCAGCGTCCCGGGCGCCCCCATGCGCATGCATCGAACCAAAAGCCCTCGAAGCCAAGCGGATAAAGTTTGACCCGGTCAATCTGGGCGCCCCGGTCAAAGCGGATCCAGAGGATCAGACGCGACCGAGACTTTGGCGGATCAAAGGCCACGTGGGGGGTGCCCCCGACGTCCCGGGCGCCCCCTGGCCCTATATAAAGGGCCCTCGACCAAGGCTTCAAAGCATCAGTTCTCTCAACGCCTCAAAGCTCTTCTACGCTCGTGCCTTGCTCCGGAAACACTCCAACTCGAGCCGACGACGTCCCGCTGCCCCGAAAATCTCAATCCACTCCGGACGTCGGTAACGAAGATCGAAATTTTAATATTATTATTTTATTGCACTTATTTGTAATCAAATATTGTAAACTGTTTTGCGCGTATATAGAATTGCCCAAAGTAAACGGTCAACGACCGTGGGCCTTGGAGTAGGAGTCGACACAGGCTCCGAACCAAGTAAATCGACTGTGTCTGTGTGTTGTTTTTAAATTTCCGCTGTGCAACTGCTCGTTACGAAAATCCGAACAATTTCCGATATTCACCCCCCCTCTATCGGTTTTCTCGATCCAACAAGTGGTATCAGAGCGGGGAAGTTCAAACCTGGTGCAACCACCAGTTTGAAATTTTTTTCGGATTTTTATTTTTCTATTTTTTCTTACGAATTTTTCGTTAAATATTTCATTCGATTTTTTTTGGCGAGGTTGGTGCAACACCCCTCGTTACTTAATTTATCCAGCACTGCTAATCCAAGACCTAGTCTTGGAAAATTCGTTTTTCTGTTAGTTTTCTGTTTCAGATGGCTATGCAAGAGGGATTTAGCACCGCCAGACCTCCACTCTTTAGTGGAGAAGACTTTTCCTACTGGAAAAGCCGCATGGAGGTCCACCTGAAAACTCAGGTGGACATGTGGATCATCATCCAGTCCGGACTGGAGATACCCAAGAATGCTGATGGACTTCCTCAGAGCTACTCCGAATGGGACAACTCCCTAAAACGCAAGATAGAAGCCGACGCAAAAGCTACTCAGACTCTTCAATGCGGACTGACGAAAGAAGAGCTGAACCGCGTGGGCCCCTTTAATAGTGCTAAGGAGCTCTGGGCTAAATTGATCGAGCTGCACGAAGGAACGTCAGATACCAGGATCAGCAAAAGGGATCTGCTCCTGAACAAGTTGTACACCATCAAGATGACCGACAACGAATCAGCAGCCCAACTTCACGCACGGATCCAAGAACTGATGAACGGTCTTCACACAATAGGTCACAAGGTTGAAAATCGTGACTTAATAAGGTATGCCTTAAACGCTTTCCCTAGAAACACCTTGTGGGCATCTATGGTAGATGCATACAAGGTCTCGAGGGATCTTTCAAAAATAAAATTAGATGAATTATTTGCTGAACTAGAACTGCACGAACAAACTAACACCAATACGGTCGAGAAAGGTATTGCTTTCATTGCAGGTAAAACACTAAGGACGACGAAGAAGAAGCCTGAACCTGAACCCGAGTCTAACTCAGACTCAGAAGACGAAGAAGGGGATCAAACAAAGCTGGTCCGACTAGCCCGAAGCTACTACAAGGAGCTGAAGAACCGAACCAACAAACGGAAAATCAGCCGGAGAAAGGACGAACCAGCTGAACCCGCGAATGATAAAAACAAGCCCAACGTAACCTGCTACGAGTGCAAGAAGAAGGGCCACTACAAGACAGAATGTCCAAATCTAAAGGAGTCCAAGAAAACAAGACGGAAGAAGGCGCTCCAAGCAACCTGGGATGAGTCTTCCTCAGAAGAAGAAGAAGAAGCACCCCAATCAACCCTACTAGCTCTGACTGCCTCAGAAAAAGTCGAGTCTGAATCAGAATCAGAACAGGACGACGGCGAGCTGACATTCACAGAAGACGGCGAAATTAAGGTAAC
Organism: Boesenbergia rotunda; assembly: GCA_024364735.1. Taxonomy (NCBI): domain Eukaryota; kingdom Viridiplantae; phylum Streptophyta; class Magnoliopsida; order Zingiberales; family Zingiberaceae; genus Boesenbergia; species Boesenbergia rotunda. Next base: position 37,506 of record JAGFNQ010003493.1, read on the forward strand.
TGGTTTTAATAGATGTCAGTTAACTGAATTAATTTCATTTCTTTCTCGAGATTTGGCGAAAGCCAAACTCCGAGTCGAATCCCTCCGACAGGAAGTAAAACTCCTGAAAGAGGGAGCTGACTCTAAACCCTTAACCGAGAAGGTTCAGGAAGGAATTCCTACTCAGGTTGAAAAACTTGAAGAGGAAAACTCCTCCCTGAAAACTCAGGTTAAGGATCTTAGATCAGCTTTAGAACGATTCACATCTGGCTCCAAGGGTCTTGACATGATCCTTGGAAAGCAGAAATCAGTTCTAAATCGATCCGGACTGGGCTATAGAACCAAATCCCGGCAAAGATCTTACTTTGCTGTACTGAATCAGTCCAGAGGTAAAATTCAGGCATGGGTACCTAAACTATGCCTGAACAAACCGACTGGATCAAATCAGTATTGGATCCCCAAGGACAAGATTCACATCTTGCCTAACCATCACCGTGGCTTTAGTCCAGGGGGAGCCAAACTGAAAACAATATTTATTATTAGATAAAAATTTAAATTCTTGATTGCAATTGCTTGTTTGCTTGTTTATTTAATTTATGAAATTAAACCATGCTTAGACTCAGGTTAGTTTAAGGACTAAACAAACCTAACTGAAACTTGAAAACATAGTATTGGGTGGAGGTGAGATGATAGTACGTTGGGGAAACCAATTCTAATAAGATCAAGTTTACTTGGTCTCTTTAGACTGGTGAAACCAGCCGAAGCTACCGATCCAAAATCCAAACTAGTTAGACCAGAAATTTTTCAAAAATTGATTTTGAAAATGAAATTTCATTAAAAGGCTTTGTCAAGGAAAGGGTGGATGATCCCATAAGGCTTCGGCCAAAGAAGGCCTAGTGCCTCGCCAAGACCTGGAAGCCAATTTCTGAAATTCAAATTCAAATTATTTTTGTCAAATTCGAATCTAACACAAAATTTCAGTTAAGAGTAGATATAAACATCTTTTCGAAAATTTCAAAATTAATTAAGTTTTAAAATTTAAGTGTTTTCAAAATTAATCAAAATTTCAAAATAATCTTGACTGTCAAAACCTGTCTCACGAAACCTATAAGGCTAACATGATTGAAAACCCTAGATTTGGGTGAGACAGACCAGGTAGTGAAACTCAATTTAAGCTATTCCTGACTCTAATTGGATCCAAATCAAGAAAACTCTTTATGTGTAGGAACATAAAGATTTGGACCAATGGATGTTGGATAGCGGTTGCTCCAGACACATGACTGGAGATAAATTGAAGTTCACCAAGCTCAAGTACAAAAACCTAGGCTCAGTGGCATTTGGCAATAATGCTACACTCAAGGTAATTGGGTCAGGTAATATTGAGCTTAAATCTGATTTCATTATTAAGAAAGTGCTATTGGTTGAAAACTTTAATTTTAACTTGCTTAGCATAAGTCAGTTATGTGATTCTGGTTATATAGTTACTTTCAACAATTCCAACTGCCTGATTAGAAATGAACAAAACTCAGAAATCATACTTAAGGGCACTAGGAACAACAATGTATACACTATAAATCTTCCCCTTATACCCAAATGTATGTTAACACAATTAGAACAATCAAACCTCTGGCATAGGAGATTAGGTCATACCAATTTGAGAACTATCTCAAAAATTACTCAACTTGGCTTAATCAAAGGTATCCCCAAAATCAAAAATAATGAAAACCTAATATGTGAATCATGTAATCAAGGTAAACAAACCAAATCCAATCACAAACTAATCAAGTCTGATTTAACTCAAACCACACTTGAGCTCCTGCACCTTGACCTATTTGATTCACATGGAGCCAAGTCACTAAGCGGGAACCGATACTGCTTAGTAATAGTTGATGATTACTCTAGGTTTACCTGGGTTAGGTTTCTAAAAACCAAAGATGAAACCCTAAACCTATTTAATGAATTCTGTAAACTAATTGAAAATCAAAATGACACTAAAATTAAAAGACTTAGGAGTGATCACGGGGGAGAATTTGAAAATCAACGATTCGAGGAATTCTGTAAGGTAAATGGGTACTTACATGAATTTTCATGTCCTAGAACCCCCCAACAAAATGGGATAGTTGAGCGAAGGAATAGAACATTACAAGAAGCCGCTAGGGCTATGCTCAACGAATTTAATCTAGCAAACCAATTTTGGGCAGAAGCGATTAGTACGGCCTGTTATATCCAAAATAGGGTTTTGATTAACAAGCGACACAACAAAACCCCCTATGAACTGTACTACCATAGACTCCCAAACCTACACTACCTAAGGGTCTTTGGATGCAAAGTCCATATCCTAAACACCAAAGACTATTTAGGAAAATTTCAGTCCAGGTCAAACCCAGGTATCTTCCTAGGATACTCAACCACAAGTAGAGCCTATAGAGTTTATAACAAACAAACTAAGAAAATTGAAGAAACAACAAACTTAATTTTTGATGAAGAAATCAATTCAACATCTAATAATCCAGATTTAACTTCATCACACTCTGACCAAGAAAATAATGAACCCTTAATTGAACCCTTAAACGAGTTAACCATTGAACCAATTAATGAGTCAACTGAAACAAGTATTGAACCAACAAATCAACCAGCCCAAAGAGTCGAAACAAACCAACCAGCCGGACCTGAGGCTGAACCAAGCTCTAGGAGAACCAAGAAACCCAGACTCAGTCACCCAACCGATCAAATTGTGGGTGATCCAACTCTAGGAGTCAGGACTAGATCCTCCTATAGAAACCTTAGTCAAATAGCTATGATATCAAAAATAGAACCCAAAACAATAGATGAAGCCCTACCTGACCCTGACTGGATCATAGCTATGCAAGAAGAATTAGCCCAATTTGAGAGGAACCAAGTCTGGGAACTAGTGCCTAAACCTGAAGGCAAATCCATCATAGATACTAAGTGGGTCTTTAGGAATAAGTTGAATGATCAAGGAGAAATAGTAAGAAATAAAGCCCGCTTAGTAGCAAAGGGTTTCAGCCAAGTAGAGGGACTAGACTACGATGAAACATATGCCCCAGTAGCTAGACTTGAGTCCATTAGAATGTTGTTAGCCTTTGCATCCCATAAAGGATTTAAATTATATCAAATGGATGTAAAGTCAGCATTTTTAAATGGATTCATTAAAGAAGAAGTTTATGTAGGACAACCCCCAGGGTTTGAGGACCTAGACAAACCTAACTACGTTTACAAACTAACCAAAGCACTATATGGGTTAAAACAAGCACCTAGGGCTTGGTATGAACGATTATCAACTTACTTAACTTCTAAAGAATTTAAACAAGGTCAAATTGACTCAACTTTATTTATTAAAACCCTAGGAAAAGATATATTCATTGCCCAAATTTACGTAGATGACATAATCTTTGGATCCACCAACACCAACTTCCTAAAAGAATTTGTCAAGATAATGGAAGAAGAATTTGAAATGAGCTTAGTTGGTGAGCTTACCTTTTTCCTAGGCTTACAAATCAAACAAACTAGGGATGACAATTACGTTCATCAATTCAAATATGCTAAAGAGTTAATAAAGAAATTCAAAATGGATAACTCTAAAAGCATAAGTACCCCATGGCCACTAATGTAAAAATAGATAGTGACCCTGATGGTAAACCAGTGGACCTTAAACTCTATAGGAGTATGATAGGGAGTCTACTGTACCTTACAGCCAGCAGACCTGATATCCTCTTTGCTGTAGGGATGTGTGCTAGATACCAAACCTGTGCTAAGGAAACGCACTTAGCAGCCCTAAAAAGAATTCTAAGATATGTAAAGGGCACCCTAAATGTAGGAATTTGGTATCCTAGGACCTCAACTTTTGATTTAACAGGATACACAGATTCTGACTATGCAGGCTGTAAATTAGATAGAAAGAGCACAAGTGGAAGCTGCCAACTGTTAGGTCAGAGTCTAGTTAGTTGGTGCAGCAGAAAACAACACTGTGTAGCTCTATCCACAACTGAAGCTGAGTATGTGGCCTTAGGAGAGTGTGTTGCTCAACTTTTATGGATGATGCACACACTTAAGGACTTCCAGCTCAACTACACCCAAACTCAAGTATTTATTGATAATATAAGTTCAATTAATTTAACTAAGAACCCAATTCAACACTCCAGAACCAAACATATAGAAGTCAAACATCATTTTGTGAGAGACCATGTAGCCAGGGGTGAAATAGTACTTAAACATATTGACTCTAAATCCAACTTAGCTGATATATTCACAAAACCCTTACCTGAATCTGAGTTCAGTTCACTACGAAGGCAGTTAGGATTGTGTTCTGTAGAGTAGATTAACTTTAATTCTTTTGCTCTACCTGATTTAAAATTTTTTTAGTAAAATTTGAAAAACTGTTTTACTTAATTTCAAAATCAGTTTTCATTTTCGACTTAGTTTTATTTTTATTTCAAAAGTTACTCCCTTTAAAAACTAGAGTTTTTCGAAAATGGACTTAGCCTAGGCCCTAACCCTGGAACTGCATGCACCTATAGACTTAGAAGCCAGCATCTCACAAGCACCTTAGGGTACTTTTTGATTGATAACCTAGAAAGGGTTGAGATGCTTAGGTCCTTGCCTTAATTCAAGATGCTTTAAGTCAGTGCATCTGCAGTAATTGGGGCACTAAATACAACTTATACAGCAATCAAGTTAAGTGTCAAGTTTAGAAAATCTAACTTGAACAGAAACACTTAATTTGACTAACCCTAGCAAANCTGTTGGTGCAGAATGCACCCAAGTCAAACCTGTGTTTTGATATTGGCAAAAGGGTTCAAAAGTTAAGGGTTAATTGGTGTCTAACAAGGTTCTTGAGTGTACAGGAAAAGCCCTAGCGAAGGAATGCTAGGCACTGGCGAAGGACTGCCAGAATGGACAAAGCCCTAGCGAAGGAATACTAGGCACTGGCGAAGGACTGCCAGAATGGAAAAGCCCTAGCGAAGGAATGCTAGGCACTGGCGAAGGACTGCCAGAATGGACAAAGCCCTAGCGAAGGAATGCTAGGCACTGGCGAAGGACTGCCAGAAGAAAAGACCTAGCGAAGGGCTGCTAGGCACCAAGCGAAGGGCAGCTTGGTACCTCAAGACCTGGCGAAGGACTGCTGGGCAAAAGTCCAACTGGAGGAGCCGGTTGGCACCAGGTAAATTCTCCCGAGAGGAGTAGGTGAGGACGCGTTCCCCTTGAGGGAACATTAGGCGTCGGTTCGACCTAGGGCTCCATTTTGGAGACCAAAGTCAGAACCAAGACAGCTAAGGCTGTATAACCTATTATTTTATTGTTTTATTGTGTTTTGGACTAACCCTGGATGCAGGACCTAAGGAACGAGTGTCTGCAGCTCAGAATGCCTCAAAGGAATGAGGCAACCGCTGACCAGGGCGCCCGGAGTGTCCCGGGCGCCCCCATGGTGAACACAAAACACAACAAGACAAGAAAGACTTCGACAGTACATACCCAGGGCGCCCCCGCTGTCCCGGGCGCCCCCATAGCGAACCAACTCAGCCGCGTCTGCGCTACACGCCCAGGGCGCCCCCGCTGTCCCGGGCGCCCCCAGCCAGACTTACCGAGGAGAGCTCAGCGCTGCAGATAAGGCTTTGACCGGTCAATGCGGGCGCCCCGAGTCATCCGGGCGCCCCGGTCAAACCGGATCCCGAGGATAAGGGGATCAGACGGCGACCGAGCAACAACCGGATCTGCTGCCACGTGGGGGGGCGCCCCCGTCGACCAGGGCGCCCCCAGGCCCTATATAAAGGGCCCTCGACCTCCTTCTTCACAGCATCAATCACTGCGACACTTCTGCGCTCTTCTGCTTCCGCGACACGCTCCAGAAATCTTCCAACTCGAGCTGACGACGTCCCGCTGCTCCGAAACTTCGATCTACACCGGACGTCGGTAACGAAGAGCTGTATTTAAAGTTTACTAAACTGTTCTTGTTATTATCTTTCCTGTAAACTTTTACGAACTTATAGAATTGCCCGCAGAAAACGGTCAACGACCGTGGGCCTTGGAGTAGGAGTCGACCCAGGCTCCGAACCAAGTAAAACGACCGTGTTAGCGTTGTTTTTGCTCTGTTTTATTCCGCTGCGCACTTACTCTTTTTAAATCCGAACGAATTGCGACATTCACCCCCCCCTCTCTCGCATTTCTCGATCCAACAAGTGGTATCAGAGCGGGGAATTCAAACTTGGTGCAACCACCAGTTTGAAAATTTTTCGGATTTCTTTCGTTTTTCTCTCTCAATTTTTTTTTAAATTTTCGTTCGAATTTTTCTTTCAAGGTTGGTGCAACACCCCTTGAAATTATTTTTATTTCTTTTCTTCCCGCACTACTAATCCAAGACCAAGTCTTGGAATATTCTTGTTTTTTTTAATTTCAGAACAAATGGCCATCCAAGAAGGCTTTAGCACCGCCAGACCTCCACTTTTCAGTGGAGAAGACTTTCCTTACTGGAAAAGTCGAATGGAGGTCCACCTGAAAACCCAGGTGGATATGTGGATAATCATCCAGTCTGGACTGATGATTCCCACAAATGCTGATGGCGTACCACAAAACTACTCAGAGTGGGACACTGCCCTCAAACGCAAAATTGAAGCTGACGCCAAGGCAACTCAGACTCTTCAATGCGGACTGACAAAAGAGGAGCTGAACCGCGTAGGCCCATTCAACAGTGCCAAGGAGCTATGGGCTAAACTGATCGAGCTCCACGAAGGAACTTCAGATACAAGGATCAGCAAACGGGACCTGCTACTGAACAAGCTCTTCACTATCAAAATGGCAGATAACGAGACAGCAGCCCAGCTCCATGCCAGAATCCAGGAATTGATGAACGGTCTTCACGCAATAGGTCACCAGGTTCAAAACCGTGATCTTATAAGGTATGCCTAAACGCGTTCCCTAGGACCACCTTGTGGGCATCTATGGTAGATGCATACAAGGTCTCTAGAGATCTTTCAAAAATTAAGTTAGATGAGTTATTCTCTGAACTTGAACTGCATGAACAAACTAACTGCAATTTGGCCGAGAAAAGTATAGCTTTCTTTGCAGGGAAAACAGGAAGAATGACTAAGAAGAAAACTCAAGTTGAACCCGAGTCTACCTCAGATTCAGAAACAGAAGATCAAGAAGAAGATCAATCTGAACTGGTCCGGCTAGCTCGAAGCTACTACAAAAAGTTGAAGAACCAAACCAACACACGGAGAACAAGCCGAAGAAAGGATGAACCAGCTGAACCAGCAACTGACAAACACAAGCCCAACGTAACCTGCTACGAATGCAAGAAGAAGGGCCACTACAAGACTGAGTGTCCAAGTCTAAAGGAGTCCAAAAAGACCAGAAAGAAGAAGGCACTCCAAGCAACCTGGGACGAGTCTTCCTCAGAAGAAGAAGAAGAAGCACCCCAGTCCAATCTTCTAGCCCTGACCGCTTCGGATCAAATCGAGACTGACTCAGACTCAGACCGGGACGACGGCAAGCTGACATTTTCCGACGACGGCGAAATAAGGGTAACGGGTTTTTCGAAATTACAATTGAATTCGCTTATTTCCTATCTATCCCGAGATTTGGCGAAAGCCAAACTCCGAATCGAGTCCCTCAGACAGGAAGTAAAACTCCTGAAAGAGGGAGCTGATTCTAAATCCTTAACTGAGAAACTTCAGGAAGGAACCCCTGATCAAGTTGAAAAACTTGAATCAGAGAATTCCTCCCTGAAAACTCAAGTTAAGGACTTAAGAACAGCTTTAGAACAATTCACTTCTGGTTCCAAGAATCTTGATCTGATTCTGGGAAAACAGAAGTCTGTTCTAAACCGATCCGGACTTGGCTATAGAACCAAATCTCGGCAAAGATCTTACTTTGCTGTACTGAACCAGTCAAGACCTAAGGTTCAGGCATGGGTGCCAAAACGGTGCCTGACTAAACCAACTGGTTCAAATCAATTTTGGATCCCCAAGGACAAATTCACATCTTGCCTAACCCATACAGAGGCTTTAGTCCAGGGGGAGCCAAAATCAAAACAATTTTTATAATTAGATAATTTTTTAATTGATTGATTGTTTGTTTATTTAATTTTTGCAAATTGCCATGCTTAGATTTAAGGAATACTTAGATTTAAGGACTAGATTACTTGAAACTTGAAAACATAGTATTGGGAGGAGGTAGATGATAGTACGTTGGGGAAACCAACTCTAATAAGATCAAGTCTACTTGGTCTCTTTAGACTGGTGAAACCAGCCGAAGCTACCGATCCAAGACCCAAGCTAGTTAGACCAGAAAATGACCTAATTTAATTTGAAAATGAAATTTCATTAAAAGGCTTTGTCAAGGAAAGGGTGGATGATCCCATAAGGCTACGGCCAAAGAAGGCCTTGTGCCTCGCCAAGACCTGGAAGCCAATTTCTGAAATTCAAATTCAAATTATCTTTTGTCAAATTCGAATCTAACTCAAATTTCAAATAATTATAGATTCTAATCTGTTTTCAAAACTTATTTCTTTTTCAAAAATCACTTAATCTATTTTTCAAAATTTCTAAACTTATTTGTTTTCAAATCTGTTTTCAAAACTAAAATAACATTTTCAAAATAAATTAAAATTCCTTTTCAAAATTAATTTTTACCCTCAAACCTGTCTCACAAAAACCTTAAGGTTAACGTGTTTGAAAACCCTAGACTGGGGTGAGACAGACTAGGAAGTGAAACTCAATTTAAGCTATCCCAACTCAAATTGGATCCAAATCACCGAAAATCCTTTATGTGTAGGAACATAAAGATTTGGACCAATGGATGTTAGATAGCGGATGCTCCAGACACATGACTGGAGACAAATTGAAGTTCACCAAACTCAAGTTCAAAAACCTGGGCTCAGTGGCATTTGGAAATAATGCTACACTCAAGGTAATTGGGTCAGGTAATATTGAACTTAAATCTAATTTCATTATTAAGAAAGTTCTATTGGTTGAAGACTTTAGTTTTAACCTACTTAGCATAAGTCAGTTATGTGACTCTGGTTATTTAGTTACCTTCAACAATTCTAACTGCCTGATTAGAAATGCACAAGACTCAGAAATCATACTTAAGGGCACTAGGAAAAATAATGTATATACTATAAGTCTTCCCCTTATACCCAAATGCATGTTAACACAATTAGAACAATCAAAACTCTGGCATAGGAGATTAGGTCATTGCAATCTAAGAACTATCTCAAAAATTACCCAACTTGGCTTAATCAAAGGTGTCCCTAAAATTAAGAATAATGAAAACCTAATATGTGAATCCTGTAATCAAGGCAAACAAACCAAGTCTAGTCACAAATTGATCCAATCTGATCAAACCCAAACCACACTTGAGCTCCTACACCTTGACCTATTTGATTCACATGGAGCCAAGTCACTAAGTGGAAACTGATACTGCTTAGTGATAATTGATGACTACTCTAGGTTCACTTGGGTCAGGTTTCTAAAGACCAAAGATGAAACCCTGAACCTATTTAACAAATTTTTTTAATTTGATTGAAAATCAAAATGATACCAAAATCAAAAGACTTAGGTCTGACCACGGGGGAGAATTCGAGAATCAAAGATTCGAAGAATTCTGTAAAGTAAATGGATATAAACACGAATTTCGTGTCCTAGAACCCCCCAACAAAATGACATAGTAGAAAGAAAGAATAGAACCTTACAGGAAGCTGCTAGGGTTATGCTCAATGAATTTGACCTACCTAACCACTACTGGGCAGAAGCAATTAGCACAGCTTGCTATATCCAAAATAGGATTCTGCTTAATAAAAGGTTAAATAAAAACCCTATGAACTTTACTACCATAGACTTCCAAACCTACACTATCTTAGAGTCTTTGGATGCAAAGTCCATATTCTTAATACCAAAGACTATCTTGGAAAATTCCAATCCAAGTCAAACCCAGGTATCTTTTTAGGGTACTCTACAACAAGTAGAGCTTATAGAGTCTACAACAAAATAACTAAGAAAATTGAAGAAACAACCAACTTAATATTTGATGAAGAAACTAACCCAAAATCTGATAATTCTGACTTAGCTTCACCAAATACTGATCAAGAAGATAACTCTGAAACCCTAACTGAACCCTTTAATGAATTAACAATTGAACCAAGTTCTGAATCAGTTGAACCAACCAATGAACCCAGAATTGAACCTATTGGACCAGCTGGACCTGAAGCTGAGCCAAGTACTAGAAAAACCAAGAAACCCAGACTCAGTCACCCAACTGACCAAATTGTAGGTGATCCAACCTTAGGAGTCAGAACTAGAGCTTCCTATAGAAATCTTAGTCAAATAGCCATGATTTCAAAGATTGAACCTAAGACTATTGAGGAAGCCCTACCTGATCCTGACTGGATCTTAGCCATGCAAGAAGAGCTAGCCCAATTTGAGAGAAACCAAGTCTGGGAGTTAGTACCTAAACCTAAGGGCAAATCCGTAATTGACACTAAGTGGGTATTTAGGAATAAGTTAAACGATCAAGGTGAAATAGTCCGAAATAAAGCCCGCTTAGTAGCTAAGGGATTCAGTCAAGTAGAAGGGTTGGATTATGATGAAACCTATGCCCCTGTAGCTAGACTTGAGTCTATTAGGATGTTACTAGCCTTTGCATCCCATAAAGGATTTAAATTATACCAAATGGATGTAAAGTCAGCCTTCTTAAATGGGTTTATCAAGGAAGAAGTTTATGTAGAACAACCCCCAGGGTTTGAGGATATAGAAAAACCCGATCATGTCTACAAACTTAGTAAAGTCCTTTATGGACTAAAACAAGCACCCAGGGCGTGGTATGAAAGATTATCCAATTACCTGATCTCTAAAGAATTCAAACAAGGTCAAATTGACCCAACCTTGTTTGTTAAAATTTTAGAAAAGGATATATTTATTGCCCAAATTTACGTAGATGATATAATATTTGGATCAACTAACTCTAAATTTCTAAAAGAATTTGTAACAATAATGGAAAATGAGTTCGAAATGAGTTTAGTTGGGGAACTTAACTTTTTCCTAGGGTTACAAATCAAACAAACTAAGGATGGAAATTATGTACATCAATCTAAATATGCTAAAGAACTAATTAAGAAATTTAAAATGGATAACTCTAAAAGCATAAGTGCTCCAATGGCCACAAATGTAAAAATAGATAGTGACCTTGACGGTAAACCAGTAGACTTAAAATTATACAGAAGTATGATAGGAAGTCTACTGTACCTTACAGCCAGCAGACCTGATATACTTTTCTCAGTAGGAATGTGTGCTAGGTACCAAACATGTGCTAAGGAAACTCACTTAGCAGCCCTAAAAAGAGTTTTAAGATATATTAAGGGCACCCTAAATGTAGGGATTTGGTACCCTAGAACTTCATCCTTTAAGTTATCAGGATACTCTGATTCTGACTATGCTGGTTGTAAATTAGATAGAAAAAGTACAAGTGGAAGCTGCCAACTCTTAGGAAACAGCTTAGTAAGTTGGTGCAGTAGAAAGCAACACTGTGTTGCGTTATCCACAACTGAAGCTGAATATGTAGCCCTAGGAGAATGTGTAGCTCAACTCTTATGGATGATGCACACTCTTAAAGACTTTCAGCTAGACTACAATCAGACCACCCAAGTCAATATTGACAATATTAGCTCAATTAACTTAACCAAAAACCCAATTCAACATTCTAGAACCAAACACATAGAAGTAAAACATCACTTTGTAAGAGATCACGTAGCTAGGGGTGAAATAGTCCTTAAGCATGTAGACTCCAAGTCCAACCTAGCTGACATATTCACTAAACCCCTACCTGAATCTGAGTTTAGCTCACTAAGAAGGCAGTTAGGGTTGTGCTTAGTAGAATAGAATCATTTGTTTTTTTTGCTTTAAAATGTTTCAAATTGATTTTAAAATGTCTTAAATTGATCTTAAAATGTCTTAATTGATGTTAAAATGTCTTCTTTGTTAAAAATGTTTTACTTTGATTTTAAAATTTTTTTACTTAGTTTTATTTCAAAAACTACCCCCTTCAAAACTAGGGTTTTCTTCGAAATGGAATTAGCCTAGGCTCTAACCCTAGAACTGCATGCACCTATAGACTTAGAAGCCAGCATCTCACAAGCACCTTAGGGTACCTTGAGTGATAACCTAGAAAGAGTAGAGATGCTTAGGTCTTTGCCTCAATTCAAGATGCTTTAAGTCAGTGCATCGGCAGTAATTGGGGCACTAAATGAACAGCAATCAGGTTAAGTGTCAAGTTTAGACAATCTAACTTGAACAATGCACTTAACTTGACTAACCCTAGCGAAAACTACTGTTTATAACAGTTAGTAAGTAGCTAAATGGGTTAGACAGGTCCCTAAAAGATTTAACCAGATTTAGGTCCTAGTTTGTTTCAGTACAGCAAATGCTTTATTTAATTATTGCAAATATTTCTTCTGCATTTTTTTTGATATATGTCAAAGGGGGAGAGGTGGAAAGGAAAGAGGGAACCCAAAAAGTTTTTTTTCAAATATTTTCCTTTATTCAAAAAGTTTAACATCAAAGTTAAAAATTCAAAGCTCAAATTTATCCTGTAAAAATTTCTAAGCTTAAAGCTTAATTTTTTGCTTAAAATTTCTAACTCTGAAGTGTTATTAATTTTTGCTCAAAATTATTCCCTGAAAAGTTTTCTAAAATCTGAAAAAGTTTTCCAAGTCTCGAATCTTTCTAAGTATGAATTTTTAAAGCCTGAATTTTTTTGTGCTTAAAAACAAGAGTTTTCAAAAACTAAAAAGTCTAAGTTTAAAAAAAGTTTTCCTAAACTCAAAATTTGCTAAAATATGAAAACTTCTTCAAACATAGAACATTTTTCTGAAAAACTCAGCCAATAGTTAAAGTCTTTCTATAATAAAAAGTATTTAAACTAAAACCACCTATTTTTGAAAAAACCTAGGGGGAGATTTCTTCCAGGGGGAGGGAATCTAACTTAGGATTTCATTTTAGCATTTCTTTCCTTAACTTTTTGAACTAGGTTGCCATATATCAAAAAGGGGGGAGATTGTTGGTGCAGAATGCACCCAAGTCAAACCTGTGTTTTGATATTGGCAAAAGGGTTCAAAAGTTAAGGGTTAATTGGTGTTTAACAAGGTTCTTGAGTGTACAGGAAAAGCCCTAGCGAAGGAATGCTAGGCACTGGCGAAGGACTGCCAGAATGGACAAAGCCCTAGCGAAGGAATACTAGGCACTGGCGAAGGACTGCCAGAATGGAAAAACCCTAGCGAAGGAATGCTAGGCACTGGTGAAGGACTGCCAGAATGGACAAAGCCCTAGCGAAGGAATGCTAGGCACTGGCGAAGGACTGCCAGAAGAAAAGACCTAGTGAAGGGCTGCTAGGCACCAAGCGAAGGGCAGCTTGGTACCTCAAGACCTGGCGAAGGACTGCTGGGCAAAAGTCCAACTGGAGGAGCCGGTTGGCACCAGGTAAATTCTCCCGAGAGGAGTAGGTGAGGACGCGTTCCCCTTGAGGGAACATTAGGCGTCGGTTCGACCTAGGGCTCCATTTTGGAGACCAAAGTCAGAACCAAGACAGCTAAGGCTGTATAACCTATTATTTTATTGTTTTATTGTGTTTTGGACTAACCCTGGATGCAGGACCTAAGGAACGAGTGTCTGCAGCTCAGAATGCCTCAAAGGAATGAGGCAACCGCTGACCAGGGCGCCCGGAGTGTCCCGGGCGCCCCCATGGTGAACACAAAACACAACAAGACAAGAAAGACTTCGACAGTACATACCCAGGGCGCCCCCGCTGTCCCGGGCGCCCCCATAGCGAACCAACTCAGCCGCGTCTACGCTACACGCCCAGGGCGCCCTCGCTGTCCCGGGCGCCCCCAGCCAGACTTACCGAGGAGAGCTCAGCGCTGCAGATAAGGCTTTGACCGGTCAATGCGGGCGCCCCGAGTCATCCGGGCGCCCCGGTCAAACCGGATCCCGAGGATAAGGGGATCAGACGGCGACCGAGCAACAACCGGATCTGCTGCCACGTGGGGGGGTGCCCCCGTCGACCAGGGCGCCCCCAGGCCCTATATAAAGGGCCCTCGACCTCCTTCTTCATAGCATCAATCACTACGACACTTCTGCGCTCTTCTGCTTCCGCGACACGCTCCAGAAATCTTCCAACTCGAGCTGACGACGTCCCGCTGCTCCGAAACTTCGATCTACACCGGACGCCGGTAACGAAGAGATGTATTTAAAGTTTACTAAACTGTTCTTGTTATTATCTTTCCTGTAAACTTTTACGAACTTATAGAATTGCCCGCAGAAAACGGTCAACGACCGTGGGCCTTGGAGTAGGAGTCGATCCAGGCTCCGAACCAAGTAAAACGACCGTGTTAGCGTTGTTTTTGCTCTATTTTATTCCGCTGCGCACTTTCTCTTTTTAAATCCGAACGAATTGCGACATTCACCCCCCTCTCTCTCGCATTTCTCGATCCAACATTGACTCCCAACACATTGTGCGTGAAAATCTTAAAAAGGTAAAGGACATGCAAATGTGAAAGTCCCCAGGGCAATTCCAATGCGAAATTTTTGCAGAGGTCTACAAAACTAAAAAATTAGAGAAAAAAAAGCTCGAATCATTGTGTGCATGAAGTTTTTATTTTTTATTATTTTCATTTAAAATTGAGACTGGATAGGATCACTTGATGCAAACGTAATTAATGATATATTTTTAACCTTACTTTTCCTTTTAAAAAATTAATGAATATTTTTTATAATCGTCAAAATGATTTTTTATTTTTTCACTAATATATGTATTTCATCCTTTTACAAAAAAAAAATAATATATATGAATTTGATCGTTGCAAAGCACTGATAAACATGACAAATTTCTTTGAATTAGTTGGGTCTTTCATGACGAAAATTATACCTCGTAATTAGTTGGGTCTTTCAAGATGAAGATAATTCAGGAGGAGTTCAAACAAAAAATGATAAAAGTAGAGAGGAATATCACTTATAAAGGAATGTCTTCATGTCGAAAGAAGTGGTAATATATCTGCGGCAAGAGATATTGAGTTTGTTGATTTATTAGAAGATGTAAAAGCTCCTCTCTTCTCTGGTGGTACAACTTACACAAAGTTGTTATTAGTCATCACAGTATATAATTACAAGTCTACTAATGGTCAAACTGATAATAATTTTAATGAACTCCTTAAGATCTTAAGTGATATGCTTTCAGAAAAAATATATACTTCCAGAAACTATTTACTCAATGAGAAAGCTATTGAAGCCATTTGATTTAGGATATGAGAAAATTTATGTTTGCCCAAACGATTGTTGTCTACTTAGAAAGGATTTAAAGATTTGGACTCATATCCAAAGTATGGTTCCTCAAGATCGAAAGTGGACAAAATCATCATCAAAGTTCGTAAAGGAGTTCTTGAAGTGATACTATGATAATTTCCCGTGATACCAAGATTAAAAAGAATGTTTACATTAAAAGAAAGGCCGAAGACTTGATTTGGCATACCAACCACAAAAGTCAAGATCATATGATGTGTCATCCAGTTGATCAGTAGCTTGGGATACAATAAATAATAAATGGCCAGCTTTTGCATCAAATCCTAGAAATCTCCGCCTTGGTCTTGCTACAGATGGATTCAACTATTTTGATAACCTTAGTTTCAGATATAGTTGTTAGCTTGTTATTTTGGTAAATTACATCCTTTATCCATTAATGTTCATGTCGAAGGAAAATCTTATGCTGACATTACTGATTCCTAGCCCAAAACAACCAGGAAATGGTATAGATGTATACTTGGAACCCCTTGTGGAGGATTTGAAAGGGTTGTGGGACACATGTTTGGAGGTTTATGATGCATTTAACAAGTCAATGTTCAATCTGAAGGCTATTTTGATGTGGACAATCAATAATTTTTTAACTTATGGAAATCGAGCTGGATGTGACACAAAAGAAAAAGTTGGTTGCCCAATATGTGGTGAAGACATATGTTCAATGTGACTTAAGTATAGTAGAAAGTTTGCATACTTGGGACACAAAAGATTCCTTACTCTTGATCATCCATTTCATCAGAAAAATAAGTGGTTTAATGAGGGAAAAAAAGAGAAAAGGAAAACCTAGACCTTTGACCAGGCTATAAATTCTCAATGCAGTGAAAAGTATTGAAAATGATTGGGGTAAAAAATAAAAGGGTTAGACTATCAATACTTATTAGAAAAAGATGAAGACGCAGGAAAGTTCAAAAAGGTACAAAAACCAATTCAAATGTGGAAGAAAAAGTCAATTTTTTGATTTACCAGAGTGTAAATTATTTGTCTCTCTATTTATTAGTTTTTAATAATCTATTATATTTTTGAACTAATACTATGAAATGTACAAATGGTTTCTTATAGGGGTAACTTAGATGTGATGCATGTTGAAAAGAATGCCTGCGAAAATATCATAGGCACATTGTTAAACATGAAGAAAAAAAATTCAAAGATAGTATTAATGCTCGCAAAGATTTAATGCATATAAAAATTAGAGAAGAATTACATCTTCAAGATAAAGGAGAAAATATGTATCACTTGCATGCTACACCTTACACATTGTCTAAAAATGAAATGGATGTATTTTGCTCTAAGTTGAGAACAATAAAGTTACTCGATAGTTATAGCTCAAATATTGGTAATTGTGTTTCTTTAGAAGAGCTTAAACTTATTGGGCTGAAATCTCATGATTGTCATGTTCTAATGCAAGAATTACTATCAATTGCACTGAGAAATCTTTTACTGAAAGGTACACGCAATGCTCTATTTATGTTGTGTGCATTTTACAATGAACTATGTTAAAGAGTTCTAGATAAGAATCATTAAGAACAAGTCGAGGAGAATATTGTCAAAACTCTATGCATGTTGGAAAGGTATTTTCCACCCGCTTTCTTAACTATTTTAGTTCGTTTGACAATTTATTTAGCTAGAGTAAGCTAGCTTGTGTAGACTAGTACAATTCCGCTGGATACATCCATTTGAGAGTTAATAAATATTATACAACGAATTAGATTTTGTTATCAACACTTCTTTCATCTAATTTTATTTTGTTATTTAGATTTATGAAAACACTTAAAGGTTATGTGAAGAATTGAGCAAAGCCAGAGGGTTGCATAGCTGAGTGTTACCTCGCAGAAGAACGAATGTAATTTTGTAGTGCTTATAAAAAAAGCTGCTAGTATTGGTCTCCGTTCTAATCGGAATGTGGATTTAGAAATGGATTAGTGGAAGATCGCCCAATTTCCCAAGGAAAAAAAAATATTTTAGAAGACCATGTGTTGCAAGCCACACATTGATATGTGTTGTTCAATATTGCAGAAGTTGAACCTTACTTACAATGAGTATAGTTATTTGTAAACCCTATTAGATAATCTTGGTTTAGTACATAATTCGTATATTCTAACAATCACCCTTCACTGATTTTAAATATGATGCACATTGAAGAGCTTAAGCAAGTAGATTGTCATTTCAAAAGGAATAAAACGTTGTTACAAAAACGACATATGGAAACACTTGCTCAGTGGTTATCAAAACATGTTCCTGATAACTCTTCGGCTAAATTCAATGGCTAGCACATGATTTAAAAAAGCATGTTATATCTTATACAAGTTATATTATAAATGGTCATCAGTTCCACACAATTGATGTTGGAAGGTCGACACAAGATAGTGATGTTTCAATTGAAGCCGATATTGTTTGTTAATCTAGTTTTAATAATTATTCATATACAGTAGGATGACTATTATACTATGGGGTTATATGAGATATTGTTTACTAGACTATTATTGTTTCAAAGTGCTTGTCTTTAGGTGTAATTGGGTCAATCATGGAATTTGTATTAAAATGGAAGATGGTTTTACACTGGTTAACTTACACCAAGGACTAAGAACTTTTGAAAGCGATCCTTTTATTTTAGCATCACAAGCAAAGCAAGTATTCTATTCTAGGGACAATGATGAATTAAATTGGTATGTGTTGCTAAAAGCGCCATCTCAGGGTATTCATGACTTGAATTTGATTGGAGAGGATGTCTATATGTCATCAACACCTCTTCATGTGTCTAGACTTGAGATTAATATTACTGAAAATGAACCATATACTAGGAATGAGTGTGAGGAAATGTATGTAATTGATCCTTGACTTAAATTTTAAGATGTAGATTTTATAGTTATTTACTTCATTTGATCTGGTTGGTAGGTAATCCGATCTGGTGCGATCCGGTTGGGAAGGTAACCCAGTCGGGCAAAGACGTCTGGGCACACAGGGTGTTGGCCCAATCAGATAAAGGGTCTCAGGGCTATAGTGTTGCAATCCGGCCGGGGGCGGTCGGTCGGGTGAATCCGGTCGGTGACGCTCAGTTGGTAACGCTCGGTCAGGAATGCTCGGTCGGACGACCGGGAGGCCACGTACTTGGAACTCCCTGTTGGTGCAGATTTTTATCGTCTACATAAATTTGGGCAATAAATATATCCTTTTCTAAAATTTTAACAAACAGGGTTGGGTCAATTTGACCTTGTTTGAATTCTTTAGAAATCAAGTAGTTGGATAGTCTTTCATACCAGGCCCTAGGTGCTTGTTTTAGTCCATAAAGGGCTTTGCTAAGTTTATAGACATAATCTGGTTTTTCTATATCCTCAAATCCTGGGGGTTGTCCTACATAGACTTCTTCTTTAATGAGCCCATTCAAGAAGGCTGACTTTACATCCATTTGGTATAATTTGAATCCTTTATGGGATGCAAAGGCTAGTAACATCCTAATAGACTCAAGTCTAGCTACAGGGGCATAGGTTTCATCATAATCCAACCCTTCTACTTGACTGAATCCCTTAGCTACTAAGCGGGCTTTATTTCGGGTTATTTCACCTTGGTCGTTCAACTTATTCCTAAATACCCACTTAGTGTCAATTACGGATTTGCCCTTAGGTTTAGGTACTAACTCCCAGACTTGGTTTCTCTCAAATTGGGCTAGCTCTTCTTGCATGACTAAGATCCAGTCAGGATCAGGTAGGGCTTCCTCAATAGTCTTAGGTTCAATCTTTGAAATCATGGCTATTTGACTAAGATTTCTATAGGAAGCTCTAGTTCTGACTCCTAAGGTTGGATCACCTACAATTTGGTCAGTTGGGTGACTGAGTCTGGGTTTCTTGGTTTTTCTAGTACTTGGCTTAGCTTCAGGTCCAGCTGGTCCAATAGGTTCAATTCTTCACCAACTTACTAAGCTGTTTCCTAAGAGTTACAGCAAATGCTTTATTATTGCAAAAATCTTTTTGTGCATTTTTTTTGATATATGTCAAAGGGGGAGAGTTGGAAAGGAAACAGGGAAACAGGGAACAAAAATGTTTTTTTCCAAAATTCCAAAATTTCTAACTCTGAAAGCTCAATTTTTTCTTAAAATTCTTTTTGCTCTGAATTGCTATTAATTTTTTTTCTCTGAAAAGCTTTTTTAAAAAGTCTGAAATTTTTTTACCAAATCCTGAAAATTTTCTAAGTCTGAAAAAGTTTTCCAAGTCTCAATTTTTTTTAAAAACAAGAGTTTTCAAAAACTGAAAAAGTCTAAAGTTTAAATTGGCACCAGGTAAAACTCTCCCGAGAGGAGTAGGTGAGGACGCGTTCCCCTTGAGGGAACATTAGGCGTCGGTTCGACCTAGGGCTCCATTTTGGAGACCAAAGTCAGAACCAAGACAGCTAAGGCTGTATAAAATTATTGTTTTGTTGTGTTTTGGACTAACCCTTGATGCAGGACCAAAGGGACGTGTGTCTGCAACTCAGAGAGCCTCAAAGGAGTGAGGCAACAGCTGAGTAAGGCGCCCTAAGTGTCCAGGGCGCCAAATGACTGTAAATAGAGAGTTACACTCTGTTTTACCAACTCCCAGTTGTAGATCGAGTTTCGGTGCAGCGGGAGGTCGATGACGCTACGGACTTGAGTTGGGAAGTTCCTGGAGCAGAGCGTAGTCGTCAGAGCATTTGGAAGCGTTGAATGAAAGCGGTGTTGAAGCTCGGTGTCGAGGGGTGCTATTTATAGCACCTAGGGGCGCCCTGGTCGTCGAGGGCGCCCTACCACGTGTCTCCCGATCCGTGCTTCGCTCGGTCAAGCCTTATCGCACCAGAATAGGGATGAGGTTTGACCTCTGGGGCGCCCTGGTCGCAGAGGGCGCCTTGGTTGACTTTTTCCGCACAGAAGACTCGGCTGTGGATAGAGCTGAGGCTTCGCAGAGAGAGAGCTGGAGGCGCCTTGGCTGCTGAAGGCGCCTTCACTGACGAAGGCGCCTTCGCTGCTGAGGGCGCCTTGCCCAGTAAGCAGCTGAAGCCCATTTGCTTTGTTTGGTTCTGGTTCACCTTGAGGGCGCCCTGGACACTTAGGGCGCCTTACTCAGCTGTTGCCTCACTCCTTTGAGGCTCTCTGAGTTGCAGACACACGTCCCTTTGGTCCTGCATCAAGGGTTAGTCCAAAACACAACAAAACAATAATTTTATACAGCCTTAGCTGTCTTGGTTCTGACTTTGGTCTCCAAAATGGAGCCCTAGGTCGAACCGACGCCTAATGTTCCCTCAAGGGGAATGCGTCCTCACCTACTCCTCTCGGGAGAGTTTTACCTGGTGCCAACCGGATCCTCCAGTTGGACTTTTGCCCGGCAGTCCTTCGCCAGGTCTTGAGGTACCAAGCTGCCTTTCGCTTGGTGCCTAGCAGCCCTTCGCTAGGTCTTTACTTCTGGCAGCCCTTCGCCAGTGCCTAGCATTCCTTTGCTAGGGCTTTGTCCATTCTGGCAGATTTCATCCTTTCTCCGGCTTGTTCTCCGTGTGTTGGCTTGGTTCTTCAACTTTTTGTAGTAGTTTCGAGCTAGCCGGACCAGTTCAGATTGATCTCCTTCTTGTTGATCTTCTGTTTCTGAGTCTGAGATAGACTCGGGTTCAACTTGAGTTTTCTTCTTAGTTGTCCTTCCTATTTTCCCTGCAAAGAAAGCTATACTTTTCTCGGCCAAATTGCAGTTAGTCTGTTCATGAAGTATTACGTAGACGATATAATATTTGGATCAACTAATTCTAAATTTCTAAAAGAATTTGTAACAATAATGGAAAATGAGTTTGAAATGAGTTTAGTTGGGGAACTCAATTTCTTCTTAGGGTTACAAATCAAACACACGGAGAACAAGCCGGAGAAAGGATGAACCAGCTGAACCAGCAACTGACAAATACAAGCCCAACGTAACCTGCTACGAATGCAAGAAGAAGGGCCACTACAAGACTGAATGTCCAAGTCTAAAGGAGTCCAAAAAGAACAGAAAGAAGAAGGCACTCCAAGCAACCTGGGACGAGTCTTCCTCAGAAGAAGAAGAAGAAGCACCTCAGTCCAATCTTCTAGCCCTGACCGCTTCAGATCAAATCGAGACTGACTCAGACTCAGACCGGGACGACGGCAAGCTGACATTCTCCGACGACGGCGAAATAAAGGTAACGGGCTTTTCAAAATTTCAATTAAATTCTCTTATCTCATATCTATCCCGAGATTTGGCGAAAGCCAAACTCCGAATCGAGTCCCTCCGACAGGAAGTAAAACTCTTGAAAGAGGGAGCTGAGTCTAAATCCTTAACTGAGAAAATTCAGGAAGGAACCCCTGATCAAGTTGAAAAACTTGAATCAGAGAACTCCTCCCTGAAAACTCAAGTTAAGGACTTGAGAACAGCTTTAGAACGATTCACTTCTGGTTCCAAGAATCTTGATATGATTCTTGGAAAACAGAAGTCTGTTCTAAACCGATCCGGACTTGGTTATAGAACCAAATCTCGGCAAAGATCTTACTTTGCTGTACTGAACCAGTCAAGACCTAAGGTTCAGGCATGGGAGTTCCAACAGGGAGTTCCATGCCTGCAAGCTGTGCTCCAGGAACTTCCCAACTCAAGTCCCATGCCTACTATAGGCTTCCAAACGCTCTGACGACTACGCTCTGCTCCAGGAACTTCCCAACTCAAGTCCGTAGCGTTATCGACTACGCTCTACCATAGTTTGGAAGCCTATGGTAGTAAAGTTCATAGAGTGTTTTATTTAACCTTTTATTAAGCAGAATCCTATTTTGGATATAGCAAGCTGTGCTAATTGCTTCTGCCCAATAGTGGTTAGGTAGGTCAAATTCATTGAGCATAGCCCTAGCAGCTTCCTGTAGGGTTCTATTTTTCCTTTCTACTATGCCATTTTGTTGGGGGGTTCTGGGACACGAAAATTCGTGTTTATATCCATTTATTTTACAGAATTCTTCGAATCTCTGATTCTCGAATTCTCCCCCGTGGTCAGACCTAAGTCTTTTAATTTTGGTATCATTTTGATTTTCAATCAATTTGCAAAAGTTGTTAAATAGGTTCAGGGTTTCATCTTTGGTCTTTAGAAACCTGACCCAGGTGAACCTAGAGTAGTCATCAATTATCACTAAGCAGTATCGGTTTCCACTTAGTGACTTGGCTCCATGTGAATCAAATAGGTCAAGGTGTAGGAGCTCAAGTGTGGTTTGGGTTTGATCAGATTGGATCAATTTGTGACTAGACTTGGTTTGTTTGCCTTGATTACAAGATTCACATATTAGGTTTTCATTTTTGATTTTGGGGATACCTTTGATTAAGCCAAGTTGGGTAATTTTTGAAATAGTTCTTAGATTGGTATGACCTAATCTTCTATGCCAGAGTTTTGATTGTTCTAACTGTGTTAACATGCATTTGGGTATAAGAGGAAGATTTATAGTGTGTACATTGTTTTTCCTAGTGCCCTTAAGCATGATTTCTGAGTCTTGTGCATTTCTAATCAGGCAATTAGAATTGTTGAAAGTAACTAAATAACCAGAGTCACATAACTGACTTATGCTAAGTAAGGAGTGAGGCAACAGCTGAGTAAGGCGCCCTAAGTGTCCAGGGCGCCCTCAAGGTGAACCAGAACCAAACGAAGCAAATGGGCTTCAGCTGCTTACTGGGCAAGGCGCCCTCAGCAGCGAAGGCGCCTTCGTCAGTGAAGGCGCCTTCAGCAGCCAAGGCGCCTCCAGCTCTCTCTCTGCGAAGCCTCAGCTCTATCCACAGCCGAGTCTTCTGCGCGGAAAAAGTCAACCAAGGCGCCCTCTGCGACCAGGGCGCCCCTAGGTGCGATAAGGCTTGACCGAGCGAAGCACGGATCGGGAGACACGTGGCAGGGCGCCCTCGACGACTAGGGCGCCCCTAGGTGCTATAAATAGCACCCCTCGACACCGAGCTTCAACACCGCTTTCATTCAACACTTCCAAACGCTCTGACGACTACGCTCTGCTCCAGGAACTTCCCAACTCAAGTCCGTAGCGTCATCGACCTCCCGCTGCACCGAAACTCTACTATAGGCTTCCAAAATAGAGTGTAACTCTCTATTTACAGTCATTTTTGTAATCTTACTCTGTAACCGTTTTGCGCATTATAGAATTGCCCAAAGTAAACGGTCAACGACCGTGGGCCTTGGAGTAGGAGTCGACCCAGGCTCCGAACCAAGTAAACTACTGGTGTTTGCGTTGTTTGATTTTATTCCGCTGCGTAACTGCTCTTTCTTTTAAATCCGAACATTTTTCGATATTCACCCCCCCCCCCCCCTCTATCGGTCTTTCTCGATCCAACACTCCCTTCAACTTGAGGTAACTAGTTGTGGTCATATGTTTGGGCTTTGGGCGGGCAGTCCCGGTCGGCCATGCTCGACCGGACAATTTGGTAGGCCCGTATTTGAAATTACTCGCCCCCTCTCAAGAAACAACTCACGGCTTAGTGATCGGCTATCCGGTGGGGCGCACCCAGCTGGCCGATCGGGTTGTTAGACACCAAGAGTGGCTGGACTCACTCACAGACTTGTTTGTGCAAAAGCAATAGGGGTTGAGCGAATTGAGCCCCTCCGGAAAACTCCTTCTATCTGGTCGGTTATGGCCGGATAGCTTGTCTTACCATGCGACTCTGCAAACCTAAGGTAATTTCATGATCAGTCATTTAAATATGATTAGAGTCTCCCAATACCTAAAGATACACAAAATCCTCTCATTATGAAGAAGAAACATCTGCCATAATTATGTCTTCCCAGAGCATCAGACATTAATGAGGACAGAAAGGTGACAACGTAGACAGACCTTTTGGCGGCCACACCATACCCTCGTGAAAACTAAGGCTACCATGGGATTGTGTCAGAAGATTGATTTTTATGAGACAAGACAGCCCAGACAAGACAGGAGTTATCCCCTTCCCCTATACAAGGTCCGCCTAGTGCTTCAAAGAGGGGGATTCTGTGGAATTGGCTTCTCATCATCTCAAACCTCTCATGATTCTACTCTAAACTATTGGGACCGGGTGCATGTTGACATGGATGCGGGTTCATAATTTTAAAATTAATTATGTGCAGCGGAAGGTTTAGCATAAATAATTTCTCAAATTATTTAACCACACATCTAAGCATGCAATTTTATCTTGTGTAGACATGATCATATATTTAAAATTTTGTAGAAACATAAACTAATTTACGTATTACCTCGCGTAACTCGAAGGAAGGGACGAGATCCAACCGTAAGCGTCCCTTGGAAGCTCCGCCTCTATTCGCGTCCACGCCGAGTATCTTCGGGATGACTTCACAAAGCCACGAGTTTCGTGTTCTCGAGAACTACTAGATTCTCCGAGAACGCGACAAGAAAAACCAAGAGAGAAGTCGGAAGACTAACCACAAAAGGATGGCCGGAATCAAAATTCCAGCGAAGCAAAAGAAGATGCTTGTGGCAAAAAGATCCTTGCGGCAAACTCTAATTCCGGCAGCACCTTCTTCCGGCCAAGAGATGGCCGGAGCTTCCTTCTCCGGCATCAGGTGGTGGTCGGCAGGGAAAGGGTAGGGGCGGGCGGCTGGTGCTCCTTCTTGGGGCTGGTTGGCGCAAGGCAAGAAGGGGAGAAGAGAAGGAGAGAAAGAGAGGGAGAGAGCCTATGCCTTCATCTCTTTGATTATCACCCAAGCCTTGCCTTGGGTCCTTTATATAGTGGCCTCTCAACCATCAAGCCTCTCAAATATGGAATAACTTATTCCATCATGCCAAGTTTGATTTTATATCATGGTTAAAATCATATTTTAATTCATGATAAAAATCAATCAAGTCTCTTCTCTCCTATGGAATAAATTTCCTTATCATGGTAAATCAATCCATGATTGATTTTATAAAATAAACCAATCCATGGTTCATTTTAATTTCCATGAAAAATAAACCAAACCTTGGTTTATTATATATAAAAAATTTATATCATCCATAATTTTATAAAACAAACCACACTTGGTTTATTTTATAAATTGAACCAAAAAACTTGGTTCTCTCCCTTTGTTGTGGACGGCCAAGCAAAGAGGATGGAGGCCCTCTTTGGTCGACCCATCCAAGCCACGCCCCAATGAATTAAACTTATTTAATTCATCTATTAAGCCTTCAAAAGACTTAGCCATTTTACGCTTCCGATGCGTCTCTGAAAAATTCAGATTCGACTTATCGTTTGGCTCAACCAAACATAATCTCTCTTGATTGGAAAATCTAATTTTCAATTCATTTTAAATCCCTCGGATTACTCGTAGTGCGTGTGACTAAATAGGCTTTCAATTTATGTTGGCCGTGTATAATTAATCAATTAATTATAGAACGATCATGAGTGGCACCTAGCAGTACATCATGATCCCCAATTAATCGAAAGATCTACGGTTGACCTCAGAAATAATTTTGAAACCCTTCAGCAGCTATAATGAATCGTGCCCCATTCCCTTCACCATCTTATACCCACTTGGTTCAGGACATGGTCTATGTGTGTCAGTCCCCACTAGGCTGACTATGTTACACCTAACCCAAGTAATGTTTTCTCGTCCTACGGATTCTAATTACTCTCATGTATTTAAGAGATTCATACTCTGAACATGTCATGCTCTGGCCAAAGGCTTCGAGTAATAATCCGACGATAGGCCTCAGGTATACATCTCCTCGCAAGGAGTGGTGAATCCTTTGTAGGCTGTTCAAACATCTTCGGGCACTTCGGCTTATACCCAATCATCCTGGGTCCACACCTCCTTGGAGATGCTTGCTTAAGATGTCAAAGTATAAGTCTCCATGACCAAGATGACTTGAACACCGCAAGTCAAAGGAACATCGCACTTAAGCTACAGTAATAATTTCACTGACATATCTATATGTAGACTATCATATAAAGTTTTACAGCCAGTCACTCCAATGAACTAGTTCCCTTAACTAGCATTCATGTTTATCTCCGAACATCTCAATGTCACTAGCCAGTGAGAATCAACTGATTAGAGAATAACCCATGCTAGTCTCAACAGAATTGATAGTGTCTGTATTTATCAATTCATCGACTAGGGACAATTTCAATACTTCACAATTGCACATGTAGAGATAATCACTAGTTGTGAATTCATCACAAATTCTCTCATGTTGTGAATTATATTGCGGACATTCAGTAAATGAGTTTAAGATCTCAATCAAATACATAAACATGTATACTCAAATAGTGAATATTCATTTATTAAAATAAATGATTACAATCATAAGACG
This sequence comes from Boesenbergia rotunda, assembly GCA_024364735.1. Lineage (NCBI taxonomy): Eukaryota > Viridiplantae > Streptophyta > Magnoliopsida > Zingiberales > Zingiberaceae > Boesenbergia > Boesenbergia rotunda. Next base: position 64,098 of record JAGFNQ010003493.1, read on the forward strand.
ATTGCCTTAGGACACTTCTCTCATATCATTAACAAACTCCCACTTGGCCTAATGCCAATCACTACGGTACCCAATACCACAGACTCTAACATGACCCTCAAACTTACTTTGAGGTAAGGCCTTAGTTAAAGGATCCGCTAAATTCCTTTCAGTGAGAATTTTCTCAATTTGTATATCATTCCTACTTATAATCTCTCTGATCAGATGATAGCGGCGAAGCAGATGTTTGGATCGCTGATGAGACCTTGGTT